>PNEQ01013871.1:0-18023 GCA_003012365.1 Medauroidea extradentata | reverse complement strand
TTTGAAATGTTCCAAACTAACTCAGCTATTCATCAACACTTTACAAGGACTCAATGTTACTTTCACTACCCAGTAACTACTCTAACTATGTATCAGAAAGGTGCTCTATTCACTGCCATTAAGTTGTATAATAAGATTCCCTCTTTCTTAAAAAATACGTGCAAGAATAATTGTACACTGTTTAAGAAGCAGCTAAAAATTTATTTAATTGGTGAGGCTTTCTACTCCATTGATGAGTTTTTAAACTCCACTGACAGTGACTAATTAACTTACATGTTCTCTTGTGTGTCTAAATCAATATAGTACAGTACATGTATTATTTTATGTATGCTCTGTTTTATCTTCTGTATGCTTTCTCCTTATATTCATATCATGTGTGATTTCAAGCTAGTGTGTGTACCTTGTATATGTATTTGTAACATAACATTTGTAAGTTGTCTTGACTTGTTCCACATCCCTGAGTCCTGTACTCATTTGGGGATCTATGGAATGCAAAATAAATAAATAAAAAAATAAAAAAATAAAAATTAGAAACTTTCAGCATTTTACCAGGTCAGACTGACAGTTATGTAATTGATGTATTGTGTTTTGTTGGTATAGTGTTAATATTAACTTTGTAATGAGTGTTATATTGTTTCAGTACCTATTTGAATGAAAATCAGTATTAACATGAGAAACTTTCTAGGTTTTACTAAACCAAAACGACTGGTCTAAAGAGTGTATCGTATGGTGCTTATACAGTGTCATGTTGTATATGAAAGCAATGTCCATTCAAATTGAATGTAAACATTTTTTAAAACTAACTACCAAGGGGAAGTGTTGTTAAGTTCGTTTGTTTTGTGTTGCCTGTATAAGGTTGGACATACTGTTTATATCCTTTTTTGTTGTGAACGAGTAAAGAAGAAGAGTAGCAAGAAGTGCGTGTTAACCGTTTTGATGTAATAATGTAACAAGTAAGAATATTTAGAATCAAGGTTGATAAAGGAAGTAAAGAGCATTTTGTGCTGTTATTTCCTACCTAAAGAATGAAAACAACAAATAACATCTTAAAACTTTACTAAACCTGGATCACTTTTCTAAAATATTTTTTTTGTTTAACTGTATAGACTATTTTAACACAGCGTGTGAAAATTCAACTGTTTTATGAAGGACATCCTAGAAAATGTGATTGCAGTTCAAACACAAATTTATGGTGGTGTATTTTTCAGAGTATTTAAGTGGTCATACTAAAGTTTCTGCACACTTATGAAAAAACAACTTGTTCAAAATCCCGATTATTTTAATTTTCTGAGCTTTCAATAGTGTGTGTGTGTGTGTATGTATATATATATATATATATATATACATATACATATATATATATACACATATATATATATATACATATATATATATGCATTTAAGTACTGAGCTGTGTGTGTATATATATACAATGGGTGTCTACATACAGAATGTCCAAAAAAAGGCTGTATAATAAGCATGCAATGTGAATCCTGAGCTAAAGTGAAGACAAAATATTAAGTGACAAAATGTACAATAACTTTTTTCATGCACAATGAGGCAACACAGCACGGGAGTAAGTGCTTTCTTGAGCACATAATATAATGGCCCGAACAATGACAGTCCAACATCTGTGGAGCACAGGAGGGTTCTAATTTCTTGCTGTTTTGCCACATTGTGCACGAAAAAAAATTTATACAACATTTTACCACCAACATTTTAGTCTTAAATTTTGCCCAGAATGCACGTGGTGTGGTTATTATACGGCTGTTTCTGGACATACTGTATATACACATGTACACATACAAATGTCCATGTTTCAAATGTGTCTAGGATCTACTAGCTCGGGCAACAAACAGTGTTAGTAAACCTTTGAAGGAACTCTGCAATGGGAGTGCAAGACTGAATTTAGTTACTTGGACACACTCCACAATGAAGTACTGTATGTCCAAGAAACTAAATCTAGTCAGTGATAGTAAAATGGCAATAGTTTTAGTTCAATTTGTTCCTTCCGAATATGGTCGTCCCTTTCAATTTTAATGTCACAAATGTCTCGTTCTTCAGATGACCAGATAGTAAAAATGCTGTAGTCTCTCTGTGATATGTAACTGCCCTTGTACCAGATAGAAATAACCACAATTTTTTTTTAATTTCAATTAAATTTTTTTGCTGGTGTAGGTATCGAATTTTTCCTTCTTGACTGCCATATCAACATTTTTGCCACTTGCTGAAATTGGACATTTGATTTCCACAATTCCTGTACTTCCGATCAAACCATCTGGTGTAGCGCCCAGAAAAAGAAAATTCCTTGTCTATAAACAAGCCACATTTCTCAATTTTTCTTCCTCTTTGTTGTTCAAGCTATTAAATATCGCCGTGCTCTTATTTACTTCCATAGCTTACTGAAGAGACATTCAGAATGTCGGAAGAATAAATTATGTTCTGTACCAGCTTGACACAGCTGGTTGTTGGTTTTCTGTGACAAACTTTTCCAAAGTTAGAAGCTGTGAGCATTTTCCTTCTCATTACAGCCACTGTCCACATCCAGCCTGAAGTAATGTATTTCTTTCAGTTTGACGACAATCTTCTTCTGAAAGTTCTAGACTCTTCAAAAATTTATGCTCTTCCTATCTGTAAACCTCTGGATCCATGTCAGGCTGTTTGCTGCTTGTTCCATAGTCCTTGTCTCCAAAAAATGAGATGTGCGACTTTTTGGCTTTTTTTTTTACAGCCTTTTTGATATTGGATTTATATTCTTGCTATTCTATTAGGACTGAGATACCGTTAAACATGGATTTGTGGAGAACATAATGAGTTTTGGTATTGTGTGCTGTAACTGCACGTGCACATCTTTCCTTATATGATTGTTTTGTCGAGTAGTGTATTCTCTTTCCACCTGAAAATTTAACAACTCCTGCATTGAACCATTCTACTGGTTGCTGTCTACATCATGGATCAAGCTACGAGAATGAGATGCCAAGTACAGCTTTTATGATGTGAAAATGCAGGCCACTTTGTATTAAATCAGGAACAATATTCTCTTCTCCCTCTTTTGGACCCGAACAATAGTAACCAAGCTCAGCACATTCCTTGTGTTCACCAAACACATGGCTTGGATAATTTTCAATATCTTTTTTGAGTCGAGAGATTTTAATGCTCAATTCACATTCTTCAGATTTTTTTTTATTAGCTTACAAATTTTGCTAGAAACTAATTTCCTTAATGCTGGACTACCGTGAGCAGTATTTTCACTTATATGGTTATGATTTTTCTCCTGTAGTTTCTAAGATGGTTTCTATACTCAATTTTTTTGGACAGTCATAATTTGTTCGAGAGTTGCTGCAATGATTTTCTTGTACACGCTGCTGTCCCCATTAACAATAAGTATAGCATACTTGACGTAATACAGCACACTTGACGTACATCTCCACACTTCGTTTGAAACCATAAGTATAATGTCGGCTTCCATACTGCTTGAACTTCATTCATGATTCTTGTAACAAAAATATGGCATTTGTATGGAAAATGTGTGTTGATACATACAATCTGTAAAATAACATAACAGAATTCAGATGACTCAGCGACAACATTAGTATACAAATCCACTAAAATTCTATCTACAACTGAATTCTACGTGTAGTGACGATCAGCTTGATGGTTGAGTTTAGAATTACGAATTGCCTTTACAAACAAAGGTTTCGATAGCTGATAATGGGATATACGAGGTGGACGTGTAACAACATTTAGAATGCAATTGTAAGGGATTAAATGCCTAACTCCAGAACAAAACTTGAATGTGATCAAGTTGCAGAAAACATATTCTTTGTAACTACTGTAAATTAAAATGCAGAAAAATCACAACGAAAAAAGCGTAAGCTACCTGAAATTTTGTTGTTTGAGTTTTAAAAATATTTGCTGTTCATATGCGTGTTAAGTAGTACATATTTCATTTTCATGCAGCTCTAATAATTCAAATTTCATTCCTTGTAAAATTTTGTTTCATTAGAAGCAAAGTTCTTACCATAAATGAAATAGACCTATATGACTGTTTAAAATATTTATTTGTCTAACTAAGAGGATGATTTCAGATTTTTCAGTGTTACGCCCCAGTAAGCATTAAAATATTTTTCTTATCCATTTAGCACTTTCATAATTAAGGGCTATTAATGAAATCTAAACGAATAACTCTTTGGCTTTAGTTGACACAGCTTACTGTCATAGTTTTCTCAGAACTAAACATATTACATTAGGTATATTGGAACATTACTTTTTTGACTGTATGAATAGCTCTTGCGAACAGTTAAAAGCCTATCTGCGAAAAACCAAAAATGCTTTTGTCTTTTATATAGCACATTGCACATGCAGACAAGTCCGTCAGAATACACCCCAGTGTTGAAAATTAGTTTAAATAGCAACAATAAAATTTATATTTTTATTTGAAAATTTCTTCCATATTTCAGTTACTTACCTACTAAATGATAAATATATATTAGTATGTGCAAGCTATGGCGCCCGATTGTGTAGTGTAAATGTGCATTACGTCATTGATCTAGTTTGATTTGTATCAACACGTTTTCACCCCCCCCCCCTCCCCACCCCTTTTTCCCCTAATATGTTTATATGGTCTGTACCGTCACACTACTTCTCGCCTGAAATTTCTCGCCAAGCAATTGCCATCCTGTGAGGATCTACCAAGCAGGGATTGGTCTGACATGCAGTCAGGGGGCGTCATGGTGGGTAGAAACAGCAAGGGTCACTTCTCGCCCCTCTCCGCTGAATCGACATGGGAGGAACCGTGAGCAACTTAAAAATCACCCACAACCGCCAAAACATTTTAGCACAAAGCAAACATTTTGCGGCAAAAAACAAGTTTTCTTTTTTGAGTTGACCAGCGGCCTGGCCTTGAACTGTTTGTGCATAACATGTCGTTCTACGTTCTTGTCAGTATTTAGTACGTAATGTTTTACAATTTTTATAATTAATTTCAATGGGTGCGCTACAGAATACGCTATATTCGCGAAAATCATTCACTGAAACACTTCAAATCAAGATGTTAGCCCAACCCTATTACAGCGACCTTAATTTTACAAACCGGAGAAAGATTTTACGCACAGTAAGGGTAAAAGTGTTAGGTAATAATTATTTCCTAAAACATAACACATATCCCGGTTGTTTATAATACGGCCGATATTTGAGAAACCAACATTAGACATTTTTGTTTTCATGTACAGTGCACGTGAAAAAATGTAAATTTCAAGAGATCCAGTAATCCCTCCATATTTGCGAACTCAGTATTTACGAATTCGCTTATTCATGATGAAATAATTGTAACCATTTACTCAACATCCGCGAGTAAAATTCGCGTATTAGTGAATGCGAGTTTGTCGGATTTGTATCTCTTCTTTATACGAACAAACATCTTAGTAACACGTATCATATTGTTCGCTACTGCACACTCACAGTACATATATAAACCTGCTGTATGTAAACGCTATTAAAAATTTTAAACAACGCCTAAATTTTTACAAGCTCTCCGTCGGTAAATACCTAATCTTGGCCGCAGTCAAAGTTCAAGAGATAAACAGCCGGAGCTGGAAAATAATAGTATCTATGATCTGACTGTGTACTGTAATCGCCATATGTTGTTCTGCTAGTTAACATAATTATGAGTTCTAAAGTTGTTTTCCGTATTTACTTGATTGTAGGCCGACACCTAATGTAAGCCGACCCTTACTTTCAAAACATTGGAAAAAAAATTAAAATATGACACCAATTATAAGCCGAATTTTGAAGGTTCCGCGCACTGAATGATAATGACAGAGTTTTACGGCCATTTAACCTCTCAGGTCTTCAGAGCTGACGATGATTTTTCTTCCCACTGTTAGACGCGAAGTACGGTAGGTAAACAAGTGGACGTCAGGTGGGCAAGACACGTCACACGTCATGCGAGATGCAAGCAAAGCCGGCTTTCCACTGGTGCGTGTTCGGGCGCGCATCCCTTCTGCAACGTCATACCTGACGTCACAGTTAGGGGGCGCGCAGTACATCCAGCTGTGGAAAGACCTTGTTTGGTGTTTTGAAGTCAAGCTGGGAAGGGTCGCCTTGGAAGCGATCCTAGGGGGGCTTGTGCGTCTAGATCAATCGTGCCGCCAGGCTACATGGGTCCTGTGCGGGAAGGTACGGGCAGTGGAAACGGCTGTCACACTGAGGAGGCAAGATGTGCTTGGTACTCCCGACACTTCCTACAATGATAGGCGACATGGCCAGAAAATCTGTAGGGAAAGTTAGATAGCTAGGCTTTCAAAAACTTGCAATTTGTGTGGATTTATATTTTTATAATTTTATACGAATATAGTTTGATGATATAATAGACCAGCTATTACACTGTAAACATTTTCGCGGAAGTTATAGGCCGTGTTCGAATTCAGTGCAATGTGCCCTTCATCACTTCCCCTTGAGCCCTATGCCCTTGTTCCCTACATGAAGTAGGCTGCATTGTGTGAATTCGAACGTAAGGCACGAGAAGGGTAAGTGGCTCGTCCCCTTAGCTGAAGGAGACATTCTAGAGTGCATATGAACCTTTGCTGTGAATTTGAACAGCGGCGTGTGACGTCACTTCCGCGATGCATTTTTCAAGAGCTTGAAGCTTGGTAAGGGCCCTTAGACGGTCAATTCTAACACGGCCATAGTCTTGTAAATGACAAAGTTAAACATTAAAAAGCAAACAGACATATTCTCTTTTTAAAAATGGTTGGATTGGTAGTGTTATATCTTATTGTGAATATGTGCGGAGGTGAATTTTTTTAAGAGTGGTACAGATTTTAATTTTAAGCGAGCAATGATAAAGAATTTGTGCTACGATGTGTGAAACTATTTTAAATTAGTACTTATCTTCCGACTTTAGTCCATATTTGGGTATACATATTAACACTCCAGCAAAATGTTTCATTGCAGTTATGAGTACCACTGAAAATATCTTTTTTTAACATTTCGATTACCACAAATACTATTTGAAAACAGTAACCAATTAACATGCATTCTCTTTTATACGACAGACTAACACATCCACAAAGTGTTAAAGAGCTTTTATACTGTACATTTTATATTTTTGTGATGCACTAATAAAAATAAGTTTCAATAAAACTGCAGAAAAATAGAAAGAGAACTATAGTTTATAAAAATAAATGCAAGAACTATCGGAATTTAAAATTTCTGTATTTTTACACATTAACTTCAAAATAGTTGATATTGCAACTCTTCAGGTGTGAGAAACGTCGTGAACATTGCTGGTTACCTTACACGTTTTTTGGGATACACCCATTACATTCCGTCGCTGCTTCATCCTCATCTCACTTTTCACCTACATCCACAGCATAACTAAACTGCCGTATTTCAAAGAAATACTACATGTGGGTTTACTTTATGCACAATGTTTAATGTCGAAGTCCTTGCAATTGTGTTGAGAAAAAAAAAAAAAAAAACAAGAATTTCTTAATTAATGTATTTTTATAATGTAATGTTTTTAAATACTTTTAACTGCTATCGATTCGTAAAATATGCTCAAAACAAAAATGAAGAATGGGCATTTAAACAGGCCTAATACCAATTCGCACCAATTGTATTATTTCACAAAAAAATAATTTTGTTGACTTCTTTAAAAAAAAAAAAAAAATGCTGTGTAAGTGAATGTCACATTAGTTCCCAATTAACTTCTGTATCTTGTTGAAATTCACTGAAATTACGATTTCTTATTGAGAAATACATTGGTTATATCGTGTTCCTTTGTAAAATGTAATAACCCAGGTAATGCTTATCGTTTCCCAAAAAAAAAAAAATCTATTAAATTGTCGTGTGGATTAGCATGTGCTGTTAAGTACCACATAAAACATTACTTCGTAAACATTTCATCAAATATGTACTATTGTTTAGTTACTTCAAACTGTGAAAAAAAAAAAAAAATTACATCCCTGTTTATTAAGCCGCTGTAATTTAGGTTAGTATTATTTTTGCAAGATGTAAATGATGGTTTGTTCGTGCTGGCCGAATTTACAGATTTAATGCCCAATGAGTGATAGCTACTGTTATGAAAATTAAGTGATCGTTTCATTATTGTATTTTCACATAACAGTACATTGGAAATACTCTTACTGCATTCAATTCAGCTATAAATGAGTAACTTATAAATCAAAGTATGTTGATAAATCCTTAGTTAACTTAAAGGGTGTCCGCCTACTGGCCGTGTGTTTGTGTGAGGCACGGCGCTAAGGGAGATGTTGACTGGCTCCTCTGGTGTGATCTTGCCTTAACCACAAGACACTGAAACGGCGTACAGTGGTATTGTTGATCACTCGCCTGTCTGACACTTTCAGTGGTGCTGACACCATCTATTTACTGGTAAAAAACTTTCAAGATTGTATGCTCCTAACCCACGATATTTATGTTAAAACAAATCATTCACCGTACATTATTCTGGTTTATGTTAATGTTTTGTATTATATGTTATTTTATGGTAAAAAATCCATGTCTGAAACTAACTACACACGTCGCCTGCACCGCCCAACCTGCCAGGCCGGGGCTCTGATACACACACAGTGGAAAGGCTATTGTTCATCATTTGCTCCCCCACCCTGATCTTGCGCAGGCTTTCTCACGGCAGAGGGTTGCACGTATTTTGACCTTCAGTGGAAATGGCCTGGTCTGGGGGTGGACACACAGCGCCTTCGAGGGTCCTCAGGTACCCGACGTCACCATGCGCACTCAGACACACACCAGAGGAAAGCCGGCTTAGCTGGCTTGGCGCGGCTCGGGCCGGCGCTGTAGTTCGACAAGACACTCAGCACGTCCTGGCGCAGTTAGGCATAGGCACTAGGCAGAATGGCAGCCAGCCAGCAAAGCGTAAGGAAGCTCTAGCCGTGCCCACTCCTAAACATCGTTTTTTTTTATAAATAATGTGTGGGTGGTAGATAGGTAAATACGGAATTGGACCTTTAATGGAACTGTGAATTTAATATGTGAATGAACTGGCATTAAAAATTACGTTAGTACCGGTACATTATATTAAACGTTTCCTCGGTATATTTGCTTACTTTTTTTAAAACTCTTTTGTATATTGTCTTCTCTTCATTTTGAGACCTGGCAACCACGTATTATGTTAAGTAGGTACAAGCAGTAAATACAGAGGTTGCAGTACCGCAGGACACCTTGAGACTACCCACTGCCAGATCGGCAGTCGGCACGCTCACTCCAGCTCAAGGGCCGTCCGGCGCGGTGACGTCACCTGTCAGCCGGCCGTAATATTGCTCAAGATCATACTCGGTCTAGTAAAAACTGCAAGTTTTTATGTATTAGGTTCACGTTTACATCCTTATCGGTACTGATGAAAGTGTACTGCCTAGTTTATAGACTTACTTATATTTGGTCGAAACTGTATGTAAAATGCTTGAACCCGATTGTAAGCAAGGTCGGGGTTTTTGATGGTCCAAAACTGTAAAAAAAAAAAGTCTGCTCACAATCTAGTAAATACGGTAATCGTCTATGTGTACTAATTTTAATGCATTTGATAAATTATAGCAATTTCATTTTTATTGTAATTTAATATGCAACCATCTACAAAAAAAATTACAAGGAATGTGTGCACATAATTCGCATCAAAAATATGTTAGTATAAGGCTCTGGAAACCTAAACTTATGTTCTACATATGCAACAAAGTAGGTAACGTACTGTCAAGTCTTTCACAAAGTGTCGTTAGAATCGAACTTAGGGGGAGGGGGGGGAAGGACAGGGACATAAGAATGTTCAACTCTGTGTGGGACAATATTCCTAATAGCCCTGGCCAAGTGAAAACCATCCAGTGCGACATCTAGCCGTGTCGCCCTGCAGGGAGTCTTGTCCCTTCCTCTCCGCTGCAATAGTCTTGCTGGCTCTTCCCCCACTAACATGCCTCCTGCCCTCCAAGGTCGGCTAGGAGAGGCCGCACCAAGTGACTGTGCCGAAAATAAGCAAAATCTAGCTTCGTACTAGCGAAATAACTAACGATTTTCAATTGTGACCATATATTTTGGCATAATTTTGTCCAGAACAGTGAGATCTACGCTGGAAACCTTTTCTTTTTTCAGTTACAGTTATGTGTTGAGAGATAATTAACTGTAAAAACCATAGATTGAAGCATTTTTTTCGCATGTATTCAAACATCGTATTCAATTTTTCAAATGTTAAAATCAATGATGCATCCTTTAACTCTTCCAGGAAAAAAACAAGAAATTTTTATCTGCACAGGTTCACACACAAAATTACTAGTCTAAGACACCACATTCGTCTATTTCTCTCCTGCTGCATAGCACCCTTAACAGATTGTGATTCCCTATGCCTTTAGTAACAAATTTCAATTAGAATTTCAAGCTTATCGTTTTGTGGGCTGTGTTCAATTTAGTTAGTTCTATGTAAGACAAGTGTCAGTTCGTTGCATCCTCTAGTTATGTAGAATATGCTATATTTGAAATTCATGTTAGTATAATTTCTTAGCTCGCAGTTTTTTTACATGGGGCATATGTAAACATAGGTGTAAAAGATCCAATCTTTGAACAGTGGCCAATGCCTGCAATGACATCAATAGCAGGCTGGTTTATTGAGTATTATAGCTCTTATCTCCTTTTGAATTCCATATGCCTTCTTGCATTTGTTTGGTTCCCCCTGGCAGGGCATTCCTTACCTTCTGATATAGGTATAGGTGATTCGGAATAAAGTGAACACTCAAAAAAAGCCCTGATTTATTTCTATTTCCTGCCAGTTTATATCTTTCCGCCGATGTTAACACAAATAATGCCACATGCTTTTATTTACATAGGGTCGTGCAATGTTCACAACTACATTACACTACTCCGATAAATTTTAGCTACAGTATCTACTCATTAAATGCACGGGGGCTGAATGTAAGATATAAAAAAAGTAATGTTATTTATAAATACCTGGGAGTTAATGTCTGGTTTCTGTCCATCGACTAATCTAAACAACACTCACTATTGCCGTTACAAATGTCTTAAATGAGGGCATATTTTATTTGAATTTGTAACGCAAAACCGCCACTACAACAGACATGACACACACTATTCAAGAATTCAAGTTTAGTTTAGTTCTACTGCCACTAACAACGACGACGCACTTCAGAAACAAATAACGCATTTTCTTAACATGTGAAATAAAAAGTATGTTGTTTTTAGTCTGACAAACGTAAAACATAATTTACAGATTACCGACTGTTTCACATCATTTCGGCAATGATACTCAAAGTAATTTCCAATACTTTTGAATGTGTATATACGCAAAACTGGCAAACGCAAGCAAATTATGCAACCAAATATGCAACTTGGCGGCGAGAACCTAACTCTGATGCCACCTGTTGGTGGAGTTTTGAACTGTCTGAAGCACGGAGCAAGCGATAACGGCCACGGCGAGTCGAGGTCGACGATAGCGTCACATAATACTCGCGCCAATCGAGTCTAATTATAATGTATGTATGAATGTCAATAAGATCATAAGTAAATATTTTGAAGTGTATTAAATACAGACAGGTCGAGTTCATCATATGTTCTTTCACTAATGTTGTATTCAAATAAGAAAATGCACGGAACTACGTACAATAAATCGCTACCAACCATACAAGCAGTAAAGTAACTCTTGTCAGTGGTGATGTATATGCAGTAACGGCTAGTGATTTTTTTCAAAGGTTAAATCTTTAGTGCTCCCTTTATTCCGAATGGCCTATAACACACTCGTTACTTCAAGAAAAACCAGATTTCAATATAGGTCAGAGACAATTTCATTTTTACCTTATTGCGATTATATATAAAAAAAAAAAGTAAGAACAAACTTGGAATAACAGGGATTCGAACCCAAATAAAATTATTGCTGGATCGACACCTTAGCATCCGAGCTATTCAATTACTATTGCAGGAACATCGGAAAAATATTTATACTGCAATGCTTTTAAAACCCCAAAATTTTTTTATGGACTATTTGGGCTTTTTAAATGCTAGTAGGTTATTATTTAGTAAACTTGCTGCCACAAAGTTTAATTTTCTGTACATTCTAATGTTTTTCCTTTTATTACTAAAAAAAAAAAAAAAGATTCGTCCAGCAAGCAGTCAAGTACGTTTTAATGTGTGTAGCCGTCTGTAGGGCTTAGCGTACTGCGCATGCATAATTATATTAGGTCAAGGAAATGTCTCGGATTAGTCATGAACAAGCAATGTCCTGAACCTAAACCCTTATAAAAACGTTTAGGAATACAGATAAGGCCTAGGCATGACATATGTTGAACCTAAACCCTTATACAAAGGTTTAGGAATACCGGCCTTAAAGAGTTTTAGTGTAACAAGTTTGTTCCTGGAAACATTAGCTATATTCTTCTACGTTTTACAGCTCCACAACAATGCATAACTTTTAATAGTTCATGAACCTCTACCTTATTTCGGTATGGTGGTTTGATTTTACCACTAGTCTACTTTCGACAGTAACAATGTCAGCCGACACGAATTCCTAAATAGCTTTCCCCCAGCATTTTAATTTTGTAGCCGTTCTTTAACTTCTCAGTGGCAGGAGTTTAAGACAAGCATACACCATTTAATACGATATAATACAAAGTTATTTTCTAGATCTATTTTGTGGCAAAATTTTAAGTTGGCATTTTACCTTTTAACCGTTTTCCTCTGGTGTTATCCCAGATACGCCTTTCTTACAATATTTAACTAGATATTTGAGTGTACAAACTGTACGTAGTTGCGAATGAACTGTGCTGCCTGATTTTCAGTTTGATACCTTTCATCCTGTGCAATAATTCACTAAATTTAAAGCACAACAGTTTTTATATTTTTGTCTTGTGTGTAACTAGAATATAAATCAAGATTATATAGAAAATAAACCCATATTATGCAAAAACAATTTTTTCAAAATAGTAAATATTTAACAGTTACAAGTTAATGTAGTTATTCCAATTACTGGATTATCTTTTTGAAGATTTCATTTTCCAGCAAACTTCTACTTTTCTGAATAGCTTTGTCAACTGCTTTAGATTAAAAATGCTTTAGTACTGTAGTCAAATTGCAATAAACATTTGGACAGAATTTGCAGTGCATAATAAACTAGAAATTTACTTTGTACAGGAATTTTTTTACATAAAAATAGCAGACACTATATACCTCTACTACCCGTGAAACCATTCCCAACTATAAATATATAATTTGTCACAAATAACCAATTTAGTACGACATTTCACCTGGGTTACATCCTGCAATGTTCCAAGTTTAAATCGCAAAGAAAAATAATGCAATAATCAATTAAAAAAGTTGATACTTTTAATGCACTGTATAAATAACAGAAACTTTTTATTTTGGGTAAATTAATTTCTGGATTGCACTCAACTCTTCATACAATCAACTTGCAGCATTATAATGTATTTTCTATGTTCACAAATTTATCAATTTTGTTTGTATTATTTACCGTTCTCGCAGATCATTTTAAGTCTACATCACAGTGATTCATATTATTTGCATCACCCTATGTAGGAAACGGGGAATTACAAGTTCAGTATAAACAACATAATTTATTTTCATTTACTGCAAGTTAGCCATGAAAAATGCAAATACAAAATTGAATTATTTAATTAAAATAAAATCCACACAAAAATTTATAACAATTCAAGAAGTACACAAACAAGTTACACCAACAGCCGACATAAAAACAAAATAATTCTAGTCTGGTTTTATATATTGTATATTAAATATACAAATTAATACAATCACAATTAAGGCAGAGGAAAGGTGTTTATGGAATACGTTAAAAGTTCAAGTAATCCCCAAAATATTTAAATATACACACTAGTACGGGATTCAAAGTCATCTAAATGAAATTCCGTCTGTAAACTGTATTCGCAGTGCTTGGAACATCCAGCGTGGCCACCCTAGTGTCCCACGTATTGCAATAAAAGTCACGCACAACATTGCCAAAACTGCCAGCTGTCACAAGGCACCTGTCCTGCAGTACTACCACCCTCTACACTTCATACTACACTACAATACACTTTTCTACACTAAGCTACACTATACTACACTACACTACAATGCACTTCTATACACTAAGTTACTCTACTACACTACAGTACTGCAGTACAAATGCCACGTAGTAACAATATGTCAGCAAAGGTTTGATTTAACGAAACCCTATTGCAATAGAACGAATCTAGCATTGTGAACAACATTACACAAGCCGCGACACTACCAAGCTAGCAAAAAAATTATCATCGGAATCTTTTCGACCGTTTCGTACAGTCGCTTGTTAACTTGCAAATAGCCCTGAACCGAGTATTTTGTGTACCGTCCTGTTTTGCAGTGTTTATTTAAAAAAGTAAGTGTTGAATGTGCCAACATCAGAGCGTGCAAGTTAGAAGCAAATGTACTACTTGTAACACACACAATTTTCCCGAAATAATTAAAAATAAATCCAGAACACCATTGCCTTATAATAAGTTTGGAAACTAGGCATTACAAAACTATCCTAATCATTTTCCAACACACAAAATTTAAAAACAACATTTTAACAATATATTGGTCGGAGGCGTTGCAAGACTTCAACAGCATCCGACGAACTTTCTCTACACGGTAGAATCATAGCGTACAATTGCTATCGATGTTAGTCGCTACATTCACAAGTTTTAGACACACGTAGTACATAGAGCTGCAGCAGAGACGATAGTAGCACTCTTGTAAAGCCTTCCTCCTCGCCGCTACACCACGACTGCTTTCTGTGGAACAGCACAAATGACCGCACCAGTTCTACGAAATTAATACAAACTATATACTTGGCACAGAAATTATCACGTTATATACGGTACCTAATGCAACTCCTTCAAACAACCTCACAACACCGAAGTAAAATTGGAATAAGGCGAGATTTGGAGGATAGTAAGGATTGCTTCCTGTCTACATAAAATCGGGTTTACCTTGCCTTCCAGCAGAAATAGAATCTCCATCCCCGTAAACAAATCCTAGTTTACACCAACGATAACATTGCTATTTCTGTAAAGTGTTTTGAACAGTTCTTAACAATGTTGAAAAATCCTTTTGAAACTTTTAACACTGTATCAACATTTTTGCCAACATTTTGTTATTAATTTTTAATTTTCACAACAGTTTTTTTGTTAACCTATATTTTGTTGAAAACATTTACAAGCAAAAGTTGTTAATTTTAAGAACTTTTTAACAGTCATCGCTAACATTTTCACGACCCATTATAGGGCAGTTTACGTCCAAAGGATGTTTAAACAAATATATTATTAGCACAGTTATCGACAATATTGGAAGATTTTTTTTGTCAACACTTTGGCTATTAATATCCGTTAATCATTCTTACGACAGTTATGGCGTTCAGCAATAATTGTAGCACATATGTTATCATTTCTGTAAAATAGAGTACCATAGTTTAGAATTTAACATTTTAGTAATAAACATTTTGAAATTAACATAGTAATGTTAATTCTTTTGCTGTAAACTGGGCTTTATACAGTGTTAGGCATTGACACTAATGCCTCTTCGGGCGTTTATCTCTGCTACTTGTGGCAACCATCCCTTCAAGTTAACTTTTCTTAGTCTACGCACAAACACTTCCACCCTGCAAGTCAACACAACTAAAAGAGTGCATCGTGACTATGCACGTGTCTCTACAGGCTGGGGGTTACACCTCTAGTCTTCATGGTAGAGTTTTGGCTTCAGTAGAGGCATATTATACCCTCCAGGTCAGGTCCAGTAGTGGTGGGCTGAGGTAAGTATGTACATTATTGATCTATTATTAATGATTTTAAGAGTTATTTGGACCAAAGATTCTCCCCTCGTGAGAGGCACGGAAACCAGGAAGACTAAAAGTCAACTACAATACGTGGTTTGATACCAATTCGGCTCTAAGCATACAGTACTAATCCACCGAGCAAGAGTTTTTGCAGAAAATGTTTTTTATTAAGACTTTTCAAAGTGACCCTATTACAACAGGACCCTTTTTTTACACTTTTTTCACCTAAGTTTTTGTGGTTCCTTTAGCTGCTGTTAAACGAGAGCACTAAAAAGCTCTGGTTCGGTACGTATTAGGCCGGGTTTATAAACTACGCAACGACGTAAGACTCAAACAATTGAACATACGAAATCTATGTATACCCATTTATAAAATACACAAGAAACTCCAGTACGCAAAACTAACGCTAGAGTTCAACTTTAAACTTCTTGCATTTCACCGCCTTCTATGTCGATAGTTTGATTGGTGAATAACAATTTAAACTAGTCTCTAGATGGCTGCGATTCCGCCATTTCTTTACATTTTTTTTTTTTGTTTAAGAAAAAGTCTTAAAATACACGGTGCTAGTAATTATTTGGTTTCTGTTTAAAAATACCAAAACAGAATATCTAGAAAAGAAAGATATGTGACAAAACATATTCGTAAAGGAAAAATACAAAGAAAATTTCTGTTGCCTCTCAGAAATTTTGAGTGGTAGTGTTTGTTACTTTGTGTCGCTTGCGATGTTTTTAAAACGGCTGAAATATTAGTTGCGTAGTTTATAAATCCGGTCTTGCTCCGCGATACCGAACCATTTCCTATAAAAACCGGAGCAAAATGTTTGCCTCGCGTAACTAACCTTCACGGAAGTTAGGGTCCACCCACGTTGTTGATGCTGGTCTTCGTGCAACATTGATGCTGTGAAATTTACTGGTAAACTGACCATTTGAGATCCATTTATAAAGTGTTTCAGACCTCCGCCATCTTGCATGCCAGTCATCCCATCAACGTTCACTCAAAGATACTGCACAATGGTTAGCTGAAACACTCCCGAACAAAGATTTTTTTAAACACACACGGGTAAACAAATACAAGTACACAAAAAGTACTTACAGTCCCACTTACAAGCTAATCCCCGAGACTATATTAATCATGACTTAGCTCATTGAGTTTTGTAGAAAGTTATTCAAAACATAAAATGGAAATTTATCTTATCTATTCCAAGACATTTACCTCACAAATCTACTTCCAAATAGCTTTGTGAAATCCAAAACAAATTGAAAAACTCACCAATTACATTGACTAACAAAATATAAACATCACAACATCTTAAAATCAAGGTAACAAACAAGTAAACAAAATAACAGTTCAACAAACTTCCCGTTGCACAATAAAACAAACATTCATAACTAAAGAAATTAACAGCACCGCCGCACTGGATACGTGCATAACGACGTGACTAAAGCTAACCCTACCAGCGCTGCTGCACTGGTAACACGGATGTGTGCATAACGACACGACTATAGCTAACTATACCAGCACTGCTGCACTGGTAACACAGATACGTGCATAACGACGCGAATATAACTAATTATACCAGCACTGCTGCACTGGTAACACAGACACGTGCATAACGACGTGAATATAGCTAACTATACCAGCACTGCTGCACTGGTAACACGGATACGTGCATAACGACACGAATATAGCTAACTATACCAGCACTGCTGCACTGGTAACACATATGTGCATAACAAAGCGAATATAGCTAACTATACCAGCACTGTTACACTGGTAACACATATGTGCATAACCAAGCGAATGTAGCTAACTATACCTGCACTGGTAACACAGATACGTGGATAACGACGCGAATATAGCTAACTATACCAGCACTGCTGCACTGGTAACACGGATGTGTGCATAACGACGCGAATATAGCTAACTATACCAGCACTGGTAACACGGATATATGCATAAGTAAGCGAATATAGCTAACTATACCTGCACTGGTAACACGTGCATAACGACGCGAATATAGCTAACTATACCTGCACTGGTAACACGTGCATAACGATCGCGAATATAGCTAACTATACCTGCACTGGTAACACGTGCATAACGACGCGAATATAGCTAACTATACCTGCACTGGTAACACGTGCATAACGACGCGAATATAGCTAACTATACCTGCACTGGTAACACG
>PNEQ01013870.1:0-18023 GCA_003012365.1 Medauroidea extradentata | reverse complement strand
TCACACCTCGTGTCACACCTCGTATCACACCTCGTGTCACACCTCGTGTCACACCTCGTGTCACACCTCGTGTCACACCTCGTATCACACCTCTTCAGCGCTGAGAAGCCTGCAGTTAAGCGCTGACATAAATATCTTAATTAAAATTGATAGGCTTGATCAATAGAGTGTTGCCAATTATGAGTCAAAATAAAATATACTGAACCATTTCTTTGATATTGTTTCTATGCACAGCAGTTTTATGTGTAAATATAATACAATCACTACACGATATCTTGTAGATGTAAACGAGACATGACAATGCATCATTTATACGTCAGTTGTAGACTTGGCAAGAACATTTAAATGTATTATTCGTTATACCATATTTTGGGCCATACTAAGCTACGTCCAAATATGTGACTTCTGTGGAACATTTGACATCTCTGTTAACAAACTATGTTAGAACCATACCATTTTTGTTTGCCATATGTTGTTATATTTATATTTATTTATTATGTTTTTAAAGTGCCCTGGGATCCATCGTATACTAATTTAAGAATGAAAAAAGAAGTGAGTCGACCATGGCCTGTGTTTTAAGAAACCGTTCTTATATTCGTCTGGAGTGATTACGAAAAACTCTGGAAGAAGGAAAACAGGATAGCCGGAGCCTGTAATCGAACCTGGGACCTCCCGAATGCAAGGCGAGTAATTTACCACTGCTCCGCCTCGCTCGGTGATCAAATTTGCTGGTAACAATAAATTAATTTTCATGGAAACAGTTTTAATTAGAAACACATGACATTGAAAATACTGTGTTTTATTTTTACAAACCACGTATATCCGCCGCGTGACAGCTACAGTGTTACCTGTATGGGAAGTGTAATCTTTTATTATTTACATCAAATATTCAAAATACATAGTTTGTTACAAATACCAATTATCCGGTAAACACAACTATACACGAATTTCATAAAACGCATCGCTTACCGTATTTAAGAATACGGTTTCCAGCACTACAGTTTCGAAGTTAAAATATTCGTCGTTTCTGCAGTATATATATAATTTCTTTATTGAGCACACAAGTGGACTGTGATTTATTCAACTAATACAGTGAAATCGTGAAATGAAATAAAAATTAGTGAATTTTTTTTTATTTTTACGTAAAAGATTAAGGAATATCAGTACCTGTGTCCTTCGATGACTTCTATTTTCGCTTTAAGTTTCAGACAATGAGATTTATTAAAATTTCCCGTCTGTCATGGTACATATATCTTCTTAAGCGTTACAAAGTTGTCACACCTTCACTACCTTTCTTAGCTTTGGAATTAACCTTCCGAAGGAAACAAGTTAATTTTTACTACGGATTATCTCAGGTATATTATAAGCAATAGTAGTCAAGCAATACCAATTTTATACTCTGTAAGAATTTATTCCTTCTACCTGGTTGATATTATTGAAAATTTTAAATGCAGAAGTTCCGTTATTCCAACATAGCGGGTACTGATCCACCTTAAAGATATTCTACTCCAGACGATGGTGGAAAATCATTATCCCATGATGTTTCGAGAAAGATTTGATATGAATGGTGACGAACGTCTTGCCATCTCCAACACAAGTCTTGTGTGAACGTTCAAGTGAACTTCATTAGCGAACTAGAAGCAGCGTCGCGCTGTCCTTTCTTGTGAGATAAACCTAGGCAGGGTATTGAAACTCTTGGGCAGACAATAATCCTCGGCAGCATTGTGAGAGACTCCAACATCTCCGTCTATATCTGATAGCAGCTCACAAAGGACGAGTGATGCTGGAGGAATGATACGTGGACCAGACACTGGTTCACACGGGCGTCAGGCGTGGCTATAGTCCTCTCTCATGTCTGCCTTCTCTCGACATATCCGCACAGCAGCAGCCTTATATACGCTCTCCACTGTCAGCTTGACACTTATCAACACCGCTGTGTCTAGATTATAACAAACTGTTATCAAGGGGTGCTAACAATCTAAATGCCGTAAACGGGGGTGTTATTGGACACTTAAGGTGACTCAAGGATTCTTTAATACTATTTTTATTTTCCGTAATACTGTAGTCAACTGTGAGTAAATTTTAGTTAAATATCATGTGGATAATTACTAGGCTGCTTGGAATTTATCGCAATTAAATTTCTTTATTCAAGGATACCATATATCCGAAAAATTATTTTATAACGTCCCAATGTCGCCCCACGTGTCTAGTCTCGCCCACTTAAGGCGGTTGAAAGGAAAAATAGTACTAGGGCTGTGCTAGCCCTAGTTCAGTAGACTTAAGAGTGCGTTGTAGATAAATAAACGCTGAAATAATCAATTGATTTCTACGCTTTTTTCGAAGCCAATATGGATAAAATACTCAATGACAATCCTAGATAATGGTATTTGCCAACTTTATGAGTAAATATTTACCCAGAATTACTAATTCGTTAAGCTTGATCTCTTGCGCCGCAGTTAAATGCACGAGGTTCCGGCGTCAGAGATTGTGCCTCAGAAGTTCGTAACACTGGAAACAATTTTGTTTAAAACGTTGATTAAAACTGTCTAGGATTGCTATTGTTTAATCTTCGCAAACTGGCATCAAGAAACCTACAGTTATAGATTAATGCTTTTAGCGTTGAATTACGTACCACACCCTCTTAAAAATAGGAAACTAGCAGCAAGTGGGGATAAAATGTCTTACCATTAACAATTTTACTTTATGTACAGCAATTTTATGTACAAGAATGAAGACTTATTCAATCAATACCCGGTGTAAGCAACATATTAAACTAATACTTAAAGAGTTACAGTTTGTTTGCAAAGAAAGACAGTTTGATTATTAAATTTAGGACGTAAACATGAAGTACGAACACTGGGCCGCTTATAACGTCTGCTACAGTCCGACGCTACTAACAAAGTATGAGCGGTGACTTGGCCAGGCTTTACTCACAGTTAGCGTCTTCTTGTACCTCAGGAAACCAACCACTGAGGACAACGTATAACGATAATAAACACAGCGTTACGACAAACAATCCTCTTGAATGCGGTTGGTAGCCTTGCATTGTACGGCGACAGCAATATGTCTAGACATTGGATCGGTCTCTTGCTGTCAAGGTGAGCGTCTCGCCAAACAGGTGCCAAAGGCGATATATGCATTATGGTCTTAATTCGTCATGCCAAATTTTTGTTTACTTGTATCTACTTATTTGAGCACACAGCATACTTCTGCCAAGTGCAGTTAAATACTGTTGGGCTTATTTGTGTGTTTACTATATATGCCCATGGTATGGCATACTTTTATCTGAACATCTTGTGTAATGTGTCGTATAGTTCAAAAATAGAAATCTCGGGATTTCGGTTCGTAGTTTGCCAGTGACATTTCATCTGCAACGCCAACCTAAAATTGCCTGCTGCCACTCTCAACTTCCCTCTAGTATTTTTATTGCTTGCGTCTATCTCATCTTCTCTCACTTTTCTTCTTTCGTCACCAGCGCAGTGTTTGCGACATCGTGTGTTCGACATCTCCTATATTACACGTCCATGCGAAAGGTTCTCCTAGTGATTTTCATGACGTCGACATTGCCTGTCTTAACACCCCCTCTCTTTCTCCCTTGCTTACACGGGCTACAGTTTATTTCAGTTTCTCACCTTGGTCAGTTTTTACGAACCGAAGTCCAGTGGACCTTCCTGAACTAGTACGGCGCTGTTGTGAGCAGGCTAATGCACTGTGATCTTGAGTCCCGCTTTATTCTTCCTGATTCGTGTTTGCTTCGTGGCTTGTGTAACTGGATCGTTCCGTTTGCGTCTATAAAACCGGTCTTCTTCACAAAGTTTGTGTGTTTTCTAACCCCCTCCCTTTGTAGTTTTACCTGAATAACTCTGAACTGGTTAAATCTAATAACTCAGAACTAGTTTTCTCGAGTAACCCAGGACTGGTTTACGTGTAACTAAGGACTTGTTTACTACCAGAGTAACTCAGAACTGGTTTACCCGAGGAACTCAGAACTGGTTTACTCGAGTAATTTGTAACTGATTTACTCGAGTAACTCAGGACTGGTTAACATGAGAGTAACTAAGTACTGGGTTACCAGAGGACCGGTTAACCTGACGAAATCAGAACTGATCTACCCGAGTAACTCAGAACTGATTAACGCGAGTAATTTGGAACTGATTCACTCGAGTAACTGTGAACTGGTTAAGTGAGGAACTCAGAAGTAACGTTGTACGTGACCGGTGTCAGTCAGTTGTCGGAACTGACCACGAACCACGTACCCTGGGCCGGTTTATGCAGTGTAGGTGCTTGCTGTGAGCTGTAGCATCGTCCTGTGGCCTTCCTGTCACGTCGAGGGGTGCGAGTATACATGAGGGGTGGATGTGGGCGACTATATAGGGTGTGAGGATGTAACCACCCCAGCCCTCCTCATTAATACAGATACAGCGTGACAATAACCTGTGATATCGGCTGGTCGTGGTCGCAGTGTGGATATCTGACATATCAGCGCCGCTCAGAGCCTGTAGAGAGCGGTGCAGAGGAGGGAGCCCCGCCCCTCACACTATCGCACTAGTACCTCCCATGTTGCCAAACCTCGCTCATCCGCACCACCGCTTGTCACTGGCCGCGTTCAGCCATTCAAGCGACATACACTATTGTATACATTGTCTCTGGTTTGTTTCATCGTCGTCTTTTTTACATTAATAATGCGAGAACACTGTACGTAGTTACAATACAATTTACTTTACAAAAAATTTTCAGAGTAATCATACGAATTTAAAGATTCTATTATATGTTCTTCAAACTAAATATCTATGTTACCTTATAGAACTAATTTCCGTAATGAAGGGTAAAGACACTGATTCACATACAGACGTGTTATGGGTACTCAGTATGTATTTAGCATGGATCTTGCTTCCATATTTGTATTTTAAAAGTAGACAAAAATTATTTGACAGTTTACTTAGGTGTTCTAACTTATTTAAATTGATGTGAAGTTGAAGACGCATAATCGCGAAGCGCTCGGAAAGGTGTTAAAAAAATTTATTCTAGGGCATCCTTAAGGGAGCGTGTACAATTCCCAGGTAAAGTTAATTCTAGAAAATACATTTTGCCAGGGAGTTCCATTTGTAACTTCAATTCCAGCGGAAGACATCATGTTAATAAAGGAATGCGTTACTTTGTAATATATTTACTTCCGGGGCTTTGGAATTGCCATTTTTTGTTTTCTACACAGCAGCTATCTCCGATAATGTGTTCATTTCTATTAATGGTGTTTAGCATTACTTCATCTGCCTGGCGCTCGGACAACGCCGCATGGTGTTTTGTTTAAACATCGTATAACGAAATTATTGAATGTTTTGTACGAAAACACATTAGAAACAACGACGGCGCGGTTATTTCGAAACGTATGATTTGCATAGTACGAGTCTACCCACCGATGTCGTAAATTGTTTATGTACTACTGCACGTAAAATGTACTCCTTGGATACAAGACAGTGACTTGTAGCCACACTTTCTGCTGTTGAAAACCCAGTATTAAATGCAGTAGGACGAGATGCTTGCGCGGTATTTCAATGGGTTACTCAACATCCACAGTTGGTATAACACTACCGCACTTCTGGTCCTCGAGCTTGGAAAATATCTCCAGTCAGGTGATTATCTTGAGGGAATGGAGCACCAAGCAGTGAATTTTCACACTTTTTGTCAAAACTTTCTCTCTTACTTGCTATCGAAAATCAAGGCTGAACAACTCCTACATTGTACTTTTGTACATCTTCTCGCATTATTACATAGTCACAGACTTTATTTCCGGAGCGCTAGCGGCAGAAAAAAATTCTATCCTTTCTGCCGCCAGTGTTAAAAAAAAATAAAAATTTCTATGATTTGTAATTGCGTAAGAAGGTGTACAGAAGTATCATGTACGGGTTGTCAAGGTTTGGTTTTCGAAAATAAACAAAAAATTTTTTTTTTAACTAAAATTGTGAAGATTTATTTTTTTGGCGCTCCAACTGCTGAAGAGCCCTTGCCACTAATCACGTTGCATTTTTCTTAATTCTTACTAAGTCAAGATTTAGTGAGATTTATTTGAAAGTATCTCGATAGCGAACTAGCTATCTCACCTTTCACTGCATATTCGAGGTAGTAGAGCGCAGTTATGTGATTGTTGACATAATGTAACATTCATGATAATAATAACTTCTCACCATATTAATGACTAAATAACTCCTGTTACAATTTTAGTCCGATATTACACACCAAATCGTTAAATATAATGTTTCTGTAAATATATGTTGGTGGTAATTCGTCACATCCTTCAAGCGTTATAGAAAATTGATTAATTTCAGCAAAAAAGGTGACACATCTTCAAGCTATTCAAGTAAATAAAAATCTCAATTGTATATTTGTACGAAATAGTGCTAATTCTATGAACGGAATAAGAAACTACAATATCCTTATATGAAAAATGTTTACATGAATAGCATTCCCATAGCGGCATATCAGGATCGCAATTTGCATGTCACATTAGCATGCACCCAACGTAAAATTACCGACTTAACTGAACTGAAATATTTTCAAACAGCAATAAGATGTCATGGGTTACATGTTAAAATGTTATACAAACATTACACAACATACATTTGTATTTTTGATAAATGCAGAAAATAATGGAGTTACCATCGAAAACAGGATATTTCTATGTTAAAATAAGAAACGAAAACAATTTTATCACTATCAGTTATTATTATTTTTTCAGCCAATAGCAGCATTCCTCGTCATTATGACGATAACAAGTTTATAGTTATGTCAACTGTCAATTCGCTGTGGTATATGTCGGCAGTAACACGTCCACATCCCCTACTACGACGCGACGAGCTCCCATGTGTCTTGTTGCCACGATAAGAGCTGATAGTAGCGTGACCCTGCGATTTCAACGCCCTTGGACAACTTGTTCAAATATCCGAGCGTGAGTCATGATATAACGAATTGGAACGCTCTGTATTACTTCTATAATGCGAGACATTTGCCATTTAAAACGTCTGAAAATGATATTGCTAATGTTAAAATTTTTACGACAACTTGATTTTTCTGGCCTCAAAACTTTTCAAGAAAGGAGAGTTATAATATGTATTTATATATATATATATTTATATGTATGTCAGTACATAATAATAATAATAATAATAATACGACTTTATTAATGGCGCAGTTAAGGCGATGTCGCCTTGTCTTACATTATGTACTTCTGTTATGCTATGGTTCAATATATAAACATATCGATGATTTTGTTCGAAAGATATTTGTAATAAAAATACAAAATAAATTATTTTAACTACAAGTATGGATTTTTATTCAAACTTTACTAAACAGTTCATTATTTTACACTGTTTGCATTCTACTCTAAGTCTTTTACTCAACATTAGAATAACATGAAAATATTTATATTTGAAACTAGTCATGTGGTTTACCAGTATTTCAATTTTAAATTTTTACTACAATTATAATTCAAACAGCTAAAATTTAAACTGTTGCGCACACCGACAAAGAGTCAGGACATAAAAAAAAATGATTCTGATAATTTTGGTTACTTCCAGAAATACTTCGGCTGGAGTTTATTTTTGTGCTTAAATATTTTGATGTTACTTGAAATAAAATACTAGTTCAAACTGTTATTATTTTGAAAAAAAAAATAGTGTTTAGAAACATGCGGAATTCTCGATATTATTTGGTGACAATCTATAGAGGCCACAGCTGTGTACATACCAGAGGTCAATCTGCGATTACATTCATCACGAGCCTCTATGTTACGTCATTTAATTGTGTGACAACACTACAAGTGGTTGGCCACACTGCCGTGTAATTATTTACTATTGGCATAAAGCTGTCTCTGCAGGAAGCAGTGACATTGCGGGCCAGTAGTGACGTCGAGTTAATGTACAGCCACTTGCAGTCTAGGCTACTGTCACACAGTATCGAGAGTTTTGCTTCTCTATTAATGTTGTCGACCAGATGAGTAGGAATCTTTATCAAACTGCTATTGAAGTTGTGAAACGAAACCATACAATGTTCACAATACAATGTTGGCATTTGAACGTATAAAGAGCATTCGAGCATAGGAGAAATTTTTCTAAGAGTTACTACGAAACTTGCGTTTCATATCTTTATCTACGATAAGAAAACACATTTCAAACTATAGATCATTCGGGATAAAGTGGGCACTAAGAATTTAAGTATTGAGAAATATCACTAGCCGACTGCTTATAATTCAACATTAAGGCTGTCTGGCTCGACAAGGGCATTGCGTCATACTAGCTTAATATTTGTATATTTTCTTGGATGGTCGTTAGACACCTCTTCCACTGTGGGTCCAATGGCAAGCAATGGGACACATGATACGTGCTAAGATTGTTGTGCTGATAACCCGTTCCTTCCTCGAACTGCGAAGTGGAGGCGTAGTGCCGACAGTCTGGCCAACAAACGCAGAATTCTAGTATATATGAAAAGAGCGTATGTGCGAGTGAATAAGTTATTTAGTAAACTATATTCAAGGACCTAAGCTAGTGCAGCATGCATAACAAGACAACTCGCACAGTTTGAAGCAAATGCTAAACAGCTGTACTCATCTGTAAACAACTCACAGCTTTTCTTGTTTTTATTAAAACGTCATCGAAATGATACAACCAACAGATTGTGTAAAACAAAACAAAAATAAAAAAATATATCAAAAGTATTTAATGTTGAGCATTCACCTTTGCAGTAGTATTGAAAAACGTATCAGCTTTTTTTATGGCAAATTATAGCTTGCGAGTAGTAAAACACAAATTTGTATGTGTATCTTCCTCTGTGCCTGCTCAAGACTTACTTCTCACTTATTTGCTCGAAAATTTTACAGTCGTAAGACTGGTTTTATGCCGTATTACAAATAATGTGTACTTTCTTTATGTGAGGTGATTAAGTATTTTCATAATAAACTTGTCGCTGTATCGTTTGTTTACATGATTTAAAGGTTAACTAGAGTAACAGAGAAGTGCCCAATTAGAAACATCTTTTAAAGTGTAAAACAGTTAAACAGTGACGTTCCTTTTAAGGCCATGCTAGGGAGTTTTACAGTGCTAATGAGGCCGTGTTCTGGAAGGTTGGGGTTGTGTCCTAAGTGCTTACCAAAATGAACTCTAGACTGTTAAGAAAAATTTGACATTTTTAATTGCGAAAGTAACAGTTTCCAAGCATTTAAAAGGACGGCAGTGTATTTTCGGTTTCTATAATTAGGATTTGGATTAGTTAGGGACTCTTATGCTAGCTATTATTCTAATTATTTTCTTCTTGTCCATACCGTGTAAGAATTCCATTATTTGACAGATCATAAAAAGTAAGGTAATGTAAACAAAAACATTATGTATCCTTTCACCACCATGTGCTTTCCAGCTGACAACCGAAACATGTCAACAGTTAAGGTATATTATGATTGCAATAACACCCAAATGTGTTGTGATTTTCTTTGCATTTTTTTTTAGATCTCAGACAAATAATTTATTTTCAATACTATCTTCACATTAATCTTACTAGTGTTAGGTGGGCAATGTTAATGGAATTATTTCATATTACATCAATGGATAGCCTACTACAATTATTTAAAATTTAAAAATTATTGTATATTTTCCTAGGTATGATCAAAATTTTAACATTTAATGACGTTACCAAAAATAAACAAACATGTATGGGCAACTTATGTTTTCTACTTGACATCTAAAAAGATTAAATAATAGTAGCTTATTTGGTTGCAACAAAACTGAAGTTGCAAGAGCTTATGACAGTGCAAGCAAACATATTTAAACCTAAATAATAAATATAATAATCCATGCAATCATTATTACAAATTATTATTTGTCGTGTTGGCTTCAATTTGGTTCTACGCTATCAGATAATAAAGCCGTATAAGCCTAGTTTATGTTTCCAGTTGTAGACTATTAAACAAACTTACCTTTTGTTGTAGGGCCTGCCTTCGAAATATCAGTGTTATTATAGTCATGTGACTATACACTATATAGCCAAAATTTGTGCTCCCATAACCTAAACGGAAATAGTATACAAATAAAAAGCGTAAGTATTAAACAAACATGGGTAGGCCTAATTGCCCAGATCAGCTTTATATCATTTTGTTGATTAACACATATCATTAAACAGGTACACTTTAACGACCGGGAAATATACAGGCGTACGTCTTCTGGCAGTTTATTTTGGTAATATGTAGGCCTAAATTTTTGCAGCTGACAGGCACAAAATCTCACGTGGACTTTATAATAACCACTTACTTGATTTAAAAAAAAAAAAAACATGGACTTTTTCTTACAAAAAGAATTTATTGAGTCGGTGACTTGAAAAAAGCATGTTTACATATAGGACTACAACATGAACCGTAAGTATTCACCAACAAATTCTGTTAAAATAAAAGTTCGGTAAAATTTTTTTTAAATTTTATATAGCACTTCTCTCTGGACGGATTACCTACTATTTAGCGAGTGTTTTTGTAGACATGCCAGCTGAAGTTACTGTCTTTCGAATCACGTCTTAATATCCCGTTGTTGTTGGCGATTACACGTCGCGTATTTTAATCCCTGCATTGCAATATATTACAATTACATACATGCACAAAATATTAAAATAACACCGTACAAGAATCTCAAACGTACCGAACACACGAGAAGCTCAAACACTCGCAACGCAAATGGCCGCTCTTTATTTTGGTTGCCGGACGTCATATCTCAGTGGCGATTACAGGCTGGGTTTTAAAATCCCTACATTACAATATATTAAATATATGCACAGAATAATACAGTACCACATTATAAGAATTTCAAACACACGCGAATGCGGTAACTTTTCACACTCGCAAATGGCCGTGCTTTGTTTTGGTTTCAGGTCTACTGATAACGATGCGGTTGTTTGTAAATTAGTTATAAAATTACGCGATTTGAATAGAATAAAATAGTTAACTGACTAATGCTGGATACGAAGCCGTTTTATTATATTACGTTTCCTCCGAAATGCTTACTTATTTTTCATGTATAATATACACTACTTTCAACGTCGGCGATGGAAGTTAACCGATTTGTTGATCAGGGCTGCCACTACAGCTTCATCAGGTCATACGGTCACGTCCTGTTGTTTTAAATGGTTGCCACGTGTCTGGCGCGTGTTAAAAATATTGGTAGCATCGGCTGTCAAAATATGAAATTCTTACATGTAAAGTACTTTCTTACTGGTGTATTGAAGAATAAATTGACCAACACCGAGCAGTTTAATTATTTGTATTGTCTAACTTGTACGCAATTTTCTATATATGTATCCTCAAAACGAAGAACGTTCTAAACGTAAACTTGTAATGAACCAATTGAAACAAGGGAACAGGCTTGTTAGTCTATCAGATGAGTGACTAAATGGCTTCAATCATGCGGTAAAGACGAGTGAGGTATCATTTTATTCAGTATTTCCTGTAGAATACGAATATGCTAACCCAGGAATCGAAATCGGTGGCTTTCATATAGTCTTTTAATTAAAAGTAACAACATTGAAATTTCGTTTTATGCGTTATAATATTCGTAACCTACACAAAAAAAAAAACGGAATAAAATAACTCCTCACTCGTCTTTACTGTAGGACTCATGGCATTTTCGTGAGAATCTGGCTCTAGCTGATAGATCGGGCGCTGCAGATAATCCCTGTCAGTTTTGGTAACATGAGTTGCCACTCCTTGTCCTCTCATAACTGCTCCGCGTTCACTCAAGGTACTGGGGATAGAAGCAACATATCTCCACAAGCAGAGGTCCTGTTTTCGTCGAGTAAAAAATTGAAATTATTTAGTTTTAATTACTGTTTTTTACAGGATAATAGTTATTCCAGAAATGTTCAGATTGCAACATACTATACAGCATGGTAAGGAACAAGTCTAAGACATGGTTTTATGCGTTATTCATGCTGCATTACTCTACTACAATTAACTACATCACTAAAAAAAGGCTTATTTTCCAGATTTTTTTCTTAACAAAGTTAAAAGATTTTTATATACGTCAAATGTCTTAGACAATTATACGACTTTACGACACCTACTTCCGAAAACGATATATTTTAACTTCATTCGTTCTCTCAATAATGTTCAATAACGGCACACATGCTTCTCGCTGTTTAGCATACCGTACCGAGCACCCTTAACTATAGTTCCCTCACTGCTTGTGTGGTCCGCAGTGTAGTTACCCAATATAGTTCCGTGTGTTTTCGCACTTAAAGACAACAAAAATGACATTAAACCAACCGAAGTCAACATACTGGCATTTTGCATAATTAATTGATTAATTTTGTTAATCAACCTACATAGGTTCGTACTGACTTCACAATTGATCTTACGCGCGCAAACATCAAGCGACGTGTACAGAGAGGTTAGATTTGTCCTGACGTTAGCTGTTATGCGAGCAAAGATACGAATTGACTGGAAATGTAACTGTAGCAGGGTTTTTTTTTGAGGGCTCACTTTATCCCCAACTGCCTGTATGCTTCTTTATTTTTGTATTTTTAGGCTTCATACTTAGAAGCATGGTTTCGTGGCACCTAAAATGGCCAAAAACTGTTATTTTTCACAATCCTGTCATGAAAAAATTACCAACCGGAATCGTAAAACGAACATAGAGAAGCACGCACTGGACTGTACTACGCACTTTCCGTAAATAAAATGTAGTAGATTCACCGCTCGAAGTCCAATAGGAATAAGCCAGCTATAGAAACAAATGCACGGTGTTTTCGCGCGCCGCACGTAAGGGCGATACGGTTGTTGAAATATGGCCAATATAGCTCTTATCGTCTCCCTGCTTCCCTACTTCAGACACGGCATCTAGCGCCTGCCGCAATTTTCATCATCATTATTTTATTTTGTTTTTGTACCAGATATTTATTTTCTTATTTTAGACACAAAATGTGACTAAATTTGGCTCTTATGAAATTTTTTTATCTCTCAAAGTTTTCGCGTAATGGCTTGTTAAAGTCACATTTTGCATGTTTCCGTTTTAACGACTACACTAAAACCAACTGATATACCAAACTCAAAAAAATCACAGTGGATAAAGACATTGCAGGCTACAATGACATGCTCATGAAATTAAATAATAAAAATTATTTGAATTGTAAAAAAATGCTGAAACTGAAAATAAAAATTTTAAAAATTCAATTTTTTTAAAATACTAATAATTTTTATTCTTTAATTTTATGAGCATGTCATTGTAGCCTGCTATGTCTTTATCCACAGTGATTTTTTTAGTTAGGTATATCAGTTGGTTTTAGTGTAGTCGTTAAAACGAAAACATGCAAAATAAGACTTTAACAAGCCCTTACGCGAAAACTATGAGAGATAAAAAAATTTCATAAGAGCCAAAATTTAGTCACATTTTGTGTCTAAAATATGAAAATAAATATCTGGTACAAATACAAAATAAAATAATGATGATGAAAATTGCGATCTCTAATATAATTTTCCATTAAGCGTTCATAGGGAACACATCGTATAAACAAGAGTATGAATTCTAGTTCAGGTTGAACGTCAATAATGTATACTTCCCTGTCACTTCTGTCATTGGACGACAGTTGTATTGACATAACATTGACTAGAGACAGGAAATTACGCAGAAATATATTTGCAGCACTTTGTTTCAGTGCCTTACGTGCGCGCCTGCAGCTCTGCTATGTGGTCAGTGATTGGATGCCGTAACATACAACGTCTGGAGGTTAAACCCGCAAATCACAGACGTGATGTGTGTCATTCATCGAATAACAACTCTGTACAAAAACACTCTGCCAATAACCATGAAGTTGGGCTGCAGGTGTATACGTAAGACACTGAAACAAAGTGGGGCAAAAATATTTTCACCAAAAATTCCCGTCCCTACCTTTGACTCCTGCAAGCCAGTAACAACTAAGGAAATAATTCGTGCTCACTAAGGATCGAGTAGTCTGTAACACATTTCTTCGTTAAGTTTTCTTCGGAAATCCACACAATCATTTCGGAAGAACAACACATGTAAACTCATGATTACGTGTATAGTAATTTAGAGGCTATTAACCGTGGAGGTTGTGTGAAGATAGTAGTTTGCATACAAAGAGTATCGATAAGTAGATAACAGTGTTTGTGCTTGTTACTCAGCAGCACATTTCTATATACTCCGCGTCACGTAACTTCAGTGAATTTTGACAATCGTACGCTGGAAATGTGTTGTGATTATTCTTTTTTTTTTTTTTTTACTTTATCGCTTTAGTTGTATTATCTTTTATGTATGTACTCCGATGTCTCTACGCTAATGTCACACGCTTTTAATTATGTCGGTAAGAGTTTAAAAATTAAGCACTCTTGTTAGAAACGTAAATTTTAGAATTAAAAAAATTGCTAAAAACGTTTTATTCAACGGTCAGGGAAAACAGGGAATTGTCAGGGAATTTTGTGAGCGTCCAGGGAAAAGTTTCTCTTGTAGGCTTACTATACATTGGAAAACGTATGATGCTGGATCTGTCGTGTCAGTAGTAGTTAAGTGTTTGTGTTATGATTATTTTTAAACAATTGTTTGCATAATGGAAGAGTATTAAGTCAGTCCAGTGCATTTGAGTTTTCTAATTGCAAGTATCATAACTATAAAGTTAAAATATATTAACATGTATGTACAAGTTAGTTGACTGAGCCAGTATCTCACAAAGACGTTTACAAGTAAAAGCCCATTACAATTAACTGAGCGGAGAGATTTGGATGGCTCATAACATTATTGATTTTGACAGCTGATGTGGAGTGAATGATGTCTATGGAGCAGCACTGGACTGCAAGAGTAGATGAAATGGGATATTTCTAAAAGGACAAGTGACCAACGACATCGTCCGGCACGATTCCAACATTGGGAAATCAAAACTGACCCTGCCAGGGACTGAACGAGGATTGTCTTTGTTGGAAGCTAGTGATCTGATCACTTACTGCCACTGTTTAACTGTGTTAGGTCTGTAACATGCAGAAGTAAACTTGATTACCATTTACTTTAGCATCAATGGTGGCTGTATTTATAACAAAAGCATACAGAAGTATACATTATGTGATTAAGAATGTTTGAAAAAATTAAATAGTGAAATACAAAACAAGGAGATGCAGTGGTAATACGTTGGACTTCCATTTGGGAGGACTCGAGCTCGATCTCTGGCTCCGGTCATCTGATTTTCGTTTTCCATGGTTTCCCGAATTTCTCCAGACGAATGCTGGGATGGCTCCTTTAAAACGGCCATGGCCAACTCCTCTCCCAGCTGTCTAGTTGTGTGTCACCATCTCTCATGACATTGGGCCGCGGCGGTTGAGGGGTCAAACATCTTGCCTCCCACCAAGGCGATACAGGTTCGATTCCCGGTTGGCCGGTCTCTGGATTTTCGCATGTGGGAATCGTGCCGGACGATGCCGTTGGTCGGTGGGTTTTCACTGGGATCTCCCGTTTCTCCTGCCCTTTCATTCTGGCGCCGCTCCATACTCTCCTCATGTCACCCCTCACCGCAGCTCTGAAGACCTCGATGATAGGCACTGACCAAAATCTCTCGCACTCACTCACACTAATGACATTGCTGTTGGCGAGACGTAAAGCCTACTTACTGTATCTTAAGTTGTGAAACATTTCAAAGGGCGAGTTGGATATTACTGCTTATGAGTTCAAAACACATAGTCAGGGAATTTTTTGTTAATAGTAAGGGAAAACCTGGAAAAGTCAGGGAATTTCATTTCCAGTTTTCTGTTGCCACCCTGATATAATACGCTATTCCCACAAATAAAATGATATGGTCAGTGCTTAAAAGTACCACAAGAATGTAATAATAAAGCACTGCACGCCAGTTGAGTTACCTGCGCGTAGAGGCCATATTTTATTACATATGCTGGTAAACTGAACCTTTACCGCTCTTATGTATTTTGTAGTTCACATAGGCCTACGTAAATGCATGCTATCTACGGAGGTACCTTAATGTTTATGTGCTGCACATGTTTTGAAGCAATTCATGCGATATTTTTGACAGTAAAAGAACGGAGACGTCAGTTTAACCGTGTGTAACAGTATATATTGTCTTGAAACTTGGTTTTCATATCATAACACAAACAGTGTCCTCAGAATTACCAAAGTTGATCAAATAGATCGCAGGTTTTCACGGTCGTCATCAATGACATATTATCTCTTGGAATTCAATCACGTTATGGCTTCCGTTCTTACCCAAACTTCAGCATTATTTCATATGTACTGTTATTGCGACCAGAGGATCACATATGTGTCACATATGAAACATCGCCAAGGATAAAAGACGCAACGTGGCGCACTGTACGTTGTTTTTGTACTTTCACAATGAAAATCCTTAGAAACTCGGTTTCCAAAGGATTTATTTTTACAGCTACAACGGTTTTTGTGAAAATTGTTAATTATATGTTTGTAACATGACAAGATATGGCCTACTTGCGTTGAAGGAAAAGGAAATGTAAATTATTAATGTTATTCTTATCATAAAACTGAACTTACTTCTACAGTACGTGTTAGAAAACAATTCGGACCTCGGAGGTATATGACACTATGTCCACTTTTTCTCAAAATGCACTTTTTACCATAAACGTTATCACAGATTTAAGTATCTTCTAGTGGCCTACAACACAAAGTTCGTGCTGCGTAAAAAAAAAACATTTTGGGTATTAAATAGCTGACTTCAATAGTGAATCACACTCTTCAAACTGCTCTCCTAATGTGACTTTTGTGACACTGGCACAAGTACAGAATTGTAGGTTTACTAATTATAAATTGCTATCGGACTGGGTGTTCAAAACAGTGCTCTCATGCTTTCTAACCGCATAATTTACCTTTATATTAACTTCTAGATATTTGCTATTTTTTTAGTCGTATACAGTCAAAGTTTCAGTTGAAAACTCTAACTTGTATAATTCCTTATTTCTTTCATATGTGCATTAATTTCAGAAAAACGCGCGGTTTCGGCTGGCTACAAACTTTTCCTATGTTCCCTGATAAATAAATATCTAGTACCTTAAATAAAACGTATAACATTTCAAGAAAAATCGTTATACCTCTTACAAAGGTTTGTGTAATAAATTGTTCCCGACGTCTACAAAAATATTTAACAGTGCTGGAACCCAAACACCAAGTCGGTAATTTTATTGAAATTATGCGTGGTACGGAGTATATCTGGTTACTAATCGTCAAGATCGAGAATACATGGTAGTGTTGTCTAGAGGCAGTGTAAGACTAGCAGAGAGTAGGCGAGTCAAAGCTATGTTAAGTCCAGTACACGCGCGCATACTTCTTGTACATGCAAGTGAATATCATCAAAGGTGTACAATGTAGGGAACACTAGTAGTATGGTTTAGTATGTTCTGGAGCAGGGGTGGGGGTGGTAGACGCCAGATTCCGTGGCCGCCATATTTGATTACATCATGGTGTGCATGTTGGCGGCCATCTTGGAATACATTACGGCGGCCATCTTGGTTTTCACCTTAACCTTGCCCTTTTGTAATTTTGGTTTTTGCAATTTTGATTTTTTTTTTTTTGCAATTTAGATTTTTCGATTTTTTTTTTTATTTCCTTTCCGTCATCTGCTGGTAGCGGTCAAGTTTGTTTACATCGATGGTGATATGTTTCCATAGTTGGCAGGTAGGCGGGGCTGGTGTCGCACTTTTCTTTCTTCATCGTTTGCCTTGCGGTGCTGCAGTCGGGTGGAAGCCATTTTTGTTCCAATGTTTACATCATTTGCTGGTAGAGTACGCTAGTGTACAGTGCTACCGTTAAGTGTGAAGCCACATGTGTTTGTATATTGGAGTATGGGCCTTATGATTTTTTTTTATTTAAAGCACGGCAAAACATTTTCGTTTGCTGGGTGTTGGGCGCGAACTGCCGCCCCTTGTGTTAATAGACATGCGCCCTTGCCCACTACTCGGCTATCAGAGCAGACACAGTACCGAAGAGATTAAAGTGGTTTATTTAAATAACTTTATAACCAAA
>PNEQ01013869.1:0-11199 GCA_003012365.1 Medauroidea extradentata | reverse complement strand
TTCATTCAAACATACAGTGTACTGCGTAGTTTGACAGATTTGCATTCAATAACACGCTCAAGATGTACGAAACAATAACAGTGGTTTGGTATATTCCCCGAACCATATTCACATGAGAGGAGATTGTTGGACGCAAACCGTTCGGTAAAACCAAGGCGACGTCGCGAAACATGTGAATGGATTTACCTCCTTCATTCTTCCCACCGCGAGACGAGCACACTAGCCTCCCTCCCCTTCAAAGCTGACAGCTATTATCGTCCTTTCTCTGTGCCACCTTTTCTTTCCCCCGCCCCTGCCAGCCCCTGCCGGACCAACGCTCAGGAATGCGGAGGGCGAGCAGCCTACACAAAACAGCTTGGCACTACAGGCGGTGTTGTGCTTTACTCCTTCCATCATTACGACTTAACCAAAAACAAATAATATTTCCAGTTAAGTAATTCATTATTTAAAACACACTGACTTTGCTCCTTGTTTGACAACATTTACATACCAGTTGCAGAAGTGCAAGTTTATTGTACTTAAAATAGTCGATTTAAGGAAACTTTATCAATTTTTTAAAGGCACAATTTTGAACAAAAAATAGATATTTTCAAATTAGAAGCGTTTATTGGACTTGCATGCAAACACACAAAAAATTATACAATTTTAGGTATCTTCGTTTTTTTGTTATTATGGAAGTTACATCACCTCTCACATAACTTCTTCTCCAGAGATATTACTGACTCTTAAGGGCGCTGCCTACCCGCGCGTGAGAGGCTCAAAAATTACAGAGCAGTAAGGTCGACCTCGAAGTGCGCATCAAATGCCGCGTCGCCTCAACGAGCCAAGCACTGAACTAGCGTGCAAGCTTCCCGCCGAACTGTTTTTACTATGGGACATTAAGAGGTGACCATATAATTTTATTGGTGGAAAGTCAGCAACTATGTTCAGTGCAGGTCGCAATCTGAGTTTCACATACATCCGGTTAGTACTTTTATATGCACGACAGTCTGAAAAGGCCCTTTCTATCCATGTTGGAGGATTTAGAAACAGTGCTTTTAATAAGCATGGCTGCTTAACAATGAGGTTCCGAGCTTGCCTGAAGTTTGTTTTCTATTCGTACGTTGGCACAATGGGCACACGTGGAATATTTTCGTAGAAAAAACCGGTTTACGAACACGCTGCAATGCATTTGATGTGTGAAGCAGGCGGCCGCCTTAAGGAACAATCGAGGTTGCTTGCTCGCTTCACTGCAGGCGCGAGAGGGAGCCGACTTAGGCATGAACGATGACTGCCTGGTTTGATGTCCGGAGAGAAAACACCGCCAGCTATTACCTCTGTCCACTACAACACGGGCGCGCATTCGTCTATGATGGAAGACTGCACGTGTAAAAAGAAAAATCAATCCAGTTACAGAAAAATGATATGTATGAATGTGTGTGAAGGAATTGACACGGAACTATATAGGACGTGTGTATGTAGTGTAACAGGAAAATAAGACATACAACAGATACAGTCATAGAAAACTTACGTTGTCATAGATCAGCTAGAGAAGCGAATGAAATAAAAGTATGTATGTAACTGAAAAGCATTAAATAGACACAGCCACAGAAGTGAATAATATCATAAGTTAACTTCATAAGTGAATTTAATAATTTTGAGTGTAAGAGTTACTTGTGTGTGTGCATACTGACTGTAAAACGTTATTAATTTAGCTGTGTTGCTCTTATTTGGTTACTATTTGAAACTTCTTCCCAGGTATTAAGTGTTTACGATCCTGTATAGTCAAAAGCTTGATTAACACAGTAAGAAGAACAGACAATGCTCCTAATAAATATTTTGACTATTATTTTAATTAATTACGACTCGAACCGGAGACAGAAGCTCATGCCACGAAGACCTTTGTAGTACTGACAGTACATTTCACTAATATAGGATAGCTTGGGAAAACAGTATACAGGATGGTGGGGAAAAGTATGCCATCATCTAACAAAATAGTATACATGATGGCCGGGGGAAATATTGCTTTCGAATAATATACATGGTGGTGGGGAGGAAATATTGCATTTGAATAATATAGAGGGATGGAGGGTGAATAAAAGAGGGAGGACCCATTTCATACTGGTGACTAGAGGTCCAGGCCCCAGTCTTTCGCCAGCAGGCGAAGGAAAAGTTTGTGTCGCCAGAGGTAAGTTATATATATATATATATATATATATATATATATATATATATATATATATAAATGATGTAATCCTATGCTCAACATAACCATTAAGTCAAATCTTCAATGGGAGGTGATGGCATAGTCTAAGTACATATGTGATGTCATAATATGCTGTTACCAAAAACGTAGACACTTCAAGTGCCACATTACCCCTTCCACTCTATCCAATGAAAGTCCTACCCTCCATTCAATCACATCACACTTCTCTCTAAACCTATCAATGGCTGCATAATACTGAGGGAGGGGGGCAGCCAATAAGAAACCGCATAGGGTAAGGGATATCCATATAGGGGAGGGGGCAAGGTCAGTGAAGGTGGAGGGTGAAAGTGGATCAAGGTCATAGGTTCGAGGTCATACGGGTTCAAGATCATTGGGGTCAAAGGTCAAGTTCTAGGTCTAGGTTACAACTCATTTGCATATCCAGAACATACCCCTAGTCACCAATGTATTATTGTTGAACCGCCTTGTTCGGTTAAAATACGCTAGAGATATTTTTGGTACTCGGACAAAATTCAATTACTAACAGAAAGTATATTTTTGTACAAGGTTATTCAACGAATAACAAATTAGTTTACTAGTAACAATTTTGTTCGCAAATCTTAATTTATGTAGTGAATAATCAACTGTTATTAGCAAACATAATTTCATTAATAACCTGTAAGGATAAATAATTTATTAGGGAACATTTTGTACAGTAAACATGTTTTCGTTTATACACACAAGTCAAAGGAGATACGGCGAACATATGTCGTATTGTTGTGAATCGTTCGATTTTTAGACGGACATAGTGCGAACGGGCGGATGACTGACGGATACGAGAATGATTGTGACGTTACTCTTTCTCAAATGGAAGAAGACACTGTTTATCGTGTTTTAAAATGCCAAGTTTCTCTTGAGATGTGGAATAAGCTTTTGTCTGTGTACGAACATAAGTTGCAGACGCCAATTACTCACTTCGTGTATTTTTGGGGGGTGAAGGAATGACGGCACAGGTTTCTGCTATAAAGAATGCCGTGTTAAAGCTTCAAAACTTGGAGGAAGAGATATTGGATACACAAGTTTCAATATTAATTAAAATATACTAGTGTATTTTCCAAAAGAGTTCAAGCATTTCGTATTCTTATGTATATCTACTAATCCAATTAAACGAATTCAGAATCAATTTACATTATCATCCTTATTGAGGAAAATAGGCTGAAAGACTCTTCTCGTTAACATAGTGAGCTTTTTGTAGCCTTTACAAAGCATTGTAATATACGAAATAGAAATAAACACAAAACTGAAACTTCTTTTTAAAATAAGAATAAAGCATGCAATACAGGACTTCCGACTTGTAATTTTTGTAGAAAACTAAGTCACTTTAAAAGGGATTGACTTTTTAATTTGAGCCAAGTTAAGGGTGAAGTTCATGAACTTAAAATATCTCAGAAAAGCCAGAAAGCTTATAATAAATACACAAGGTTTTAATGCAAACTCTGTTGAGTACGGTGTAGGCTAGTGGCCTGAATAACGTTTGTAAGTGTTACTAGTAAACACATTCTCCCTTAGACAGATAACTTTATTATTCTTAGAGAGTTTTAGAGGTTTTTTCTAAGATTAAATTATACAAGTTAAAAAATAAATTAAGTGTTAATATATTTTATGGATCACAGTTCGATTATCGCCTGTTTTCTTTCGTAGCATTTTAAACTGTGATTACTAAAAAAAATTACTGTATGTAACTTGTACACTATATTAATAAGCATTTAAAATATTAGTTAATAAATAAGGTTGTACCGATGCAGTGTTTTAGATTATCACCCTAAATTATAAATATTTACTTGTCTGTAAACTCAAGGAAAGTTTCGGTAGCACACTTAGTAAAGTATGGAAGGAGTAGACGGATAACTTCTCCTATAACGGCATACAGTGGCATATAGCGTCTAAAATAGACATAATGTTGAAGAAATATAAATAACGTTATGCATGACATTTTTATTCTGGAAGTCACAAAACGTTTGGCTCTTAAACACCAAATCTATTGGCGATTTCAACTATTGTCACAATAATGTTATAGACATTAACATCTGCAGTCTTTATTAACAGTTGACGAATACTTAAATAAAATCTACTGTTTTCATGGAATACTAAAAAACTAGTGAAAATTGTAACAAATTAATAAACGATTGAATAATGGAAACTGCTGTATTAAGTAATCCGTGTATAGAACATTTCATCGCATAGTGATCAGAAAAATAAATTGCAACGCGAAAGCAGCAAATCAGTCATCAATGAGTTGGAAAGTAAGGACAAGCGTTTCGGCAATATCAACATCCCAATCTATCTGTTCATTCAGTAGGTAAACAAAACAATTGAAAGTGTATTTCGATTAGATAATATAAGCGTGCTTGCATGTGCGGTCAAGGATACACTCACTTACCGAAGTCGTCATGGCAAGGAAGCTGGTGTTGCTAGGGCTGATATCCGGCGTCCTGTTGGCCGGGGCTGTCCAGGACCTGGACTGGTGGCAAACCAGCATTGTCTACCAGATATATCCAAGGTCGTACAAGGATAGTGATGGAGATGGTGTCGGAGACCTAAACGGTAAGAACATTGCATGGAGATTCTTCGGGTAAGGTTAGTTCTACTACAGGTTAGAAAGAAAATGTGTTTTCTTATTGGAGAGTTTGAAACAGGGAACATTTCTGCCAATGGTTTCGCTGCTATCGGTAAGGGACCAGAAAAATACAAACACCGTAGTAAAATTGTACGTAAATTGGCTTGGAAATGACACAAGCCATTTACTTTGAAAGTGTTAAGAAACTGATTTCGCGTTTTAAATTATCAACTTTATGTAACTTAAAATGCAGGAAATATATGAACCAGCTCTCAAGCGGCAGAAATTTTCCACGTGTCAAACTTTTTACACTGATCTTTCTAACGTTACTTCGGGTTGTCAGTTAGCCTCAACACTGCATTCATCAAACTCACACCGTTTCGTACGTATTAGTGAAATGCGTTTGACTAATTTCAGAATTAATAACGCAATGAAACAAAACTGAGTTCCTCAGTCTGTACATGCGCCTAAAGACGGGAACATATATAAGTACATGAAACGTCCCATATGTAGTCGTCGAAGAAAGTCTGCAAAATGTAGTCGGTTTTCTGTTTATGTGCCGCCTTTGATCACAATCATTCGTGCCTCTTTTCATTAATGTTGCCATCGTTATCCACATCTATTTTCGTCGCCATATTTTCATGCATCCTATTTCGTTGCTTTATTTCATTATTCGTTTGTTTGTCCTAATTCTTCATACGACGACTATGTTTCATTCTGGAATTAATTTATGTCGTTACTGTTATATTTTAATTATTTATTTTTATGTCATCTTTCAGAATACTACTACAGTCTTCCCTGAATTTTCTGCCTGTTATATATTTGTAGACAACAGATAATACTATTATTTTGTTTCTTTTTGATAATTGTTTTATTGTGAGATTTATTCTGCAACGCAGCAGCATTAACTCGCAAAGGCTTATGACCACAAAAAACGGGATAGTCTAAAGGAATCGTTCGAAGATCACATTTCTTTCGTTGCATACGAGAGGATACATATTTCTTATTTTCGTCTCGTAGGCGTCACAACTGCCACCCGTCTTTGTTTTTGTTTCTGGCTCCTGAGAGCTCTTGTGTTGCTTGCATGCTGCTGGTAAGGGCGTTGTCGCAATCATGTAATGTGGTGAACTCGTCCTTATATGTATAATGTTAAAATTGTATACATTAAATAATCTTGAATGTGACATGTCGGACAAGTCATAATTAATATCTTGACCTAACCAAGTAGAGTGTGAAAACATTTGTGTCAGTGAAGGTTTTATTAGTGCCACGGCCGACCCCAAAACATTGCTATTAAATGCTATTATCCTCTAGTCCTATGTAACAAAATGTTAAACATAATTCATATTTTTTACTTAATATGTAAATGTTAGATGTTAAACTATTACTTTTATTAACCCCCTCTATTAGCCACCAGTCCTCATCATAAGCTGCAGAGATTATCGATATAATAGCGATATAACGTGACGTATGTAAATTTTTACGATAGTTTACGTAGTATTTTATATATTCAAAATTTTCCCATATTAAATTTGTATCCTGGTATGGAACAAAAGATATTCACATTGTGTCAGTCAGTAATTGTATTGATCAGTCATTTATAACAATTTAAATACTGATCGAGAAAAAAACATTGTTATCATGCCCGATCCCAACAAAGGTATTAAGGAGAAGTACAAGGTACTGAGTTTAATGAGCTCAGCCATCAGTAATTACCTAGCAATTTGACAGATATTTTTAAGTTAATATTTTTCCGTTTATCATGAACCTGGATAAATTAATATTATAAGATAGTTCTTATGTCAATTTAAAGTAATTAATATTACTTTTCGTTACAACTTAATATTTTACGCCATTTTATAGACATAGCGACAAAATAATGATTCTATCATTGAGGATGGAACAATACAATTTTCAAAATTGTATGTTCGATCACCTATGAGATAATCTGATGAAATTAGTCATATTTCAGTTTCTTGAAATATTAGTGGACAGTTTTAAAACTGTTAAATACAGGTCAATGAAATTGAATACATGCACGAATGTTACGTCTTCAAATAAGGTATTGCCAAGTAACATTCCCAATTATATTATTTACGTATAAATGCAATATACATCTTATAGACATACATATTCTACGAAAGCAATACTTAGCCGGCTTCGGTAGAGTAGTCGGTTAGGCACCTGTCTACAGTGTGACAGGTCCTTGGTTTGAATCCCGGCTTGAGCACGGCTGTATAGTTGTTCCTTCGCCTCATTACACCCTCATCATCTCTAAAGACCTCTTTGATAAAGGGCTGTAAGACACTTTCACCACACCTCTCCGAATCATTTAGGGCAAATCTATGAAATTCAAAAGTTGTATGTCTACCCCGACCACATGAAAGGTAATGTGATAAGCTATATCTGAATTTAGTCATTTTCAAATTATTTAAGCTAGTAATTTGAAAATGAAAACCTATATTTAAATCCTAGCCACAAAAATTATACTACGACAGAATAAGCTCTATACCGTTTAATAAACACCGTATGTTATTATAGTTTAAAATCTTTTGACAATATCATGGCGAATTAAAATTTTGAAGGACCATCCGGCCCCTGAATAATGTAATATGGATAAATATATATCTAGTTACATTTTACGAGTCGAGGTTAGATTTCTTTTAAACTAGTCAACACACGAATATGATAATTTTAGTTTATAAATTTATCCTGACTTATTTTCTGAAGTATTTTTCGAATGACATACGCCGCTATAGCAAATATATTTTTTGTATTATGTTACAGATTTATTTGAGATAAACATTCGTATTTCTAAACGTATATAACTACCAGCCCAAAATAATTTCGCAATATTTCAGATGCCCTTTGTCATTTCATAAGAATATTTGTACGTAAGTGTGTGTGTGTGTGTATATATATATATATATATATATATATATATATATATATATATATATATATATATATATATATTACGACGTGCTTGTTTGTTAATGTTACTTTACTTTTTCTGTTTGTTGGCAATATTTTTATCTGACTGTTGTTTTCTACCCTTTTGATTACTATTGCGATTTTAAGTGAATAAAAACAAGGTCTTATCACTTTCTATAAGCCGATGGTGCACTGAGTTGCTGACTCTCGCGGGCGTGGCTAATAATTGTACAGACCCGTCAACCTAGCGCGGCCGATACAATAAGTTTAAGTCGAGTTAGTAGCAGCCCGCCATCTGCCGTCGACGCGGATTAAGTTGTCGTGTCGGCGGTCTGCTGCCCCGACCTAGTGACCCTACTTGAAATCCCGCTTCTCCGCCGCATTTAACGTCGCGCCGCCGAACAAATTTACTCGCCCCGTTGTTGTTACTCAGTTGATCGGGTCGTCTTATCAGCGGTCTGCCGCCCTGACCTTCGCCCGCGGTCCGCTTAGATCTCCTCTTCTCTCCCCTCACTGTCCGAAAACCCGCCACCGCCCGGTCCCGGTATTGGTGATCCGGCCAATGGGAAGAGAGCATTCAGAAACAGCCCCGCCTACCGAAGCCAGCCCTGTAGTACACCATAGTCGCATTTAATTCAACTTGCATATTTCGTTTCAAAACCTGGACAATTCTCATTTGTTTACTTAACTTATATTTCTTATTTAAATTAACAGATTACTCTAGCCAAAAGTCTAATTAATATTATTTTTCATTGTGTCTAAGCCTCGTTGCTATAGGCTGCTACATCCCCCTCCTCCTACTGGCCAGAATGGTCCAGTGGAGGGGTGTGGGAAGAGTAATGGGCCCGACGGCGCCAACGCAACTGCAACACCACCTGATATTCTGGCCCGAGCAGATTCTCACATCTTTCTCTTATTTAATCTCAACTCAATAAAAATCCTCGTAGCATATTTTGCATTGTAGATTCGGTATCGTGACGTGATATCGAATCGAATGAATGGTCACATGACCAGACTATTCCAATTTCGCAGATTACCCTAAATAAGTATATATTTTACGTAATGCCTTCCTACACCAATACCTGCACGTTACAATATATATATATACATATATATATATATATATATATATATATATATATATATATATATATATATATATATATATATATATATATATATATATATATATATATATATATATATATATATATATATATATATATATATATATATATATATATAGTACATACATACATAGAATCATTCCAAATAGAAGTACGGAAATTTTAATATGTATACCAATGACTTTACTAACAAAAATTAATCTTACATTCAAGTTATCTTTGTAGGCAAGGTTACATATATACATATTTGTAAAGAATAACGTTATAAAATTCGGTAATGCTTCAAAATTAAAAAAACAATCGGATATAAAATCGCGCAGTGCATTCTACATATCATAATCACATTTTAAATGTGTTAAAACATAAATTACGAAAACAACCGTCATATATCGAGCAGAACAAAAAAATTCCTATGTCCATAATTCTATATTAGACTAGCTGCCCGGCCGCATACTAGCCCGCGTAGAATAATGCAACCACTAATTTCTGTATAAAATAATGTTCAATGGTTATACTCTCTTTTTTTTATATCCATTAACAGTTTGCACACAAATTTTTCTCCACTGAAATCAATCTCTCCAAACCCGCCGAGGCATGACGATACTTCACCATGTTTATAAAATATTGAGGATATCGGCAAAATACGTTTTACCCGTGTGTAATCCCTTAGTCAGTGTTTACCCTGCAATGGGAAGCCACGCTTTAAAATTTAATATTTTTGAATGGAACTATTTGGCTATTTGGACAGTGTAATGATGAATGAGTGGATAAATGCAGCACTTCAAACCTGCAGAAGGGAAAATTATGGCATCGGCATAGGTATTAAGTTCTTCAAATATACGAAATAATAGGTCAACAGCCGCTAATGCGCGTGCAAAATATCTGCCCCCCTTTTTTCTTCTGTTTGTTGCGATGCCAGAATTATACACTCAGCAAGTGAAAATGTTATGAGTAGTATGAAATAGCCGGTCCGGGGACAGGGGCTGGGGGCTGAGGCTGTGAGGTTGACCTTGACCTTGACCTTTGACCCCATGACCTTTGACCCCGTGACCTTGACCTTTGACCCCCTGTAACACGACACCCCGACGCCATCTTGTTTCCGGCCGCCATCTTGTTTCCACCCGCCATCTTGTTTCCGACCACCATCTTTAATGACATCAATTTCGAAAAATTAAAAAAAAATTAAAAAATTCCAAAAATTTTAAAAATTAAAAAAAAAGTTTAAAAATTCTGCCATCTTGTTCCGACCGCCATCTTGGAGGTTTCTTCCGTGTCTTCCAAAAAATTTTTGATTTCGCATACATCCTAACCCCACATGCATTAAAAATTAATTTAATTAAAATAAAATCTTTTTAATAAAAATACTATTTAATAAAATCGTTTTATATAATATATTTTTATATAACAATTATTTAGTTAAAAAATTCATCGGGTATGCTCGGCCAAGCTCGTTAACCTTCGGCAATCTTCGGCCATGCTCGGCAACCTTCGGCTCGACATTCGTAAGGTTCACATGATATGCAGTATACATGTATACATAACCCCTAATATTTTTAATAACTAATAATGTAAAATCTATCTATATTATTTATTTTTTAATTTCTTGTGCCTTATACCCGATCAACATAACCCCTAATATTTTTAATAACTAAAAATGTAAAATCATTCTAAATTATTTATTATTTAACAATACCCGATTGATTACCGACCAATTCAAACAATTAATAATTTTCCGATTCAACCGATCAATTATCCTACATTCTCGAATCTATACCCGATCGATTTCGGATAAATTCAGTAATTGATTATGACACTTACTTGCACATCTCCCAGACATGATGGACAGCATCCGACCTCTTCGGCATCCAGCAGGGAACTGACTATAGTTTTGTATAACCATGCAGTTATCTACAGTACCTTCCCCTCTCCCCTCCTTTTTCCCTCTTCGCCCCCCTTACTGCTGCACCTGTCAGAACTTGTCCCAGCTTCTCTTCCTGCATCACATGACCTTGAACGGTCATTGCACTTCCCCTCCTTTCTCCTTCTTCACAGCAGAGCTGCTGCACCTGTCAGAACCTGTCCAGCTCACTTCCCACCCCTTTCCCCTCTTCTCTATCATTACTGCTGCACCTGTCAGAACCTGTCCCAGCAACTCTTCCTGCATCACATGACCTTGAACTGTCACTGCACTTCCCCCTCCTTTCCCCTCTCCATCACCAGAGCTGCTGTACCTGTTTGAACCGGTCCCAGCTCACTTCCCCCTCCTTTCCCCTCTTCACCACCATTACTGCTGCACCTGTCAGAACCTGTCACAGCTTCTCTTCCTACATCACATG
>PNEQ01013868.1:67756-104142 GCA_003012365.1 Medauroidea extradentata | reverse complement strand
TGATGTGAGATATCATTTCATCAGAAAACATGTACAGGACAAAGAAGTCTCTCTAGAGTATGTTCCAACTGAAGAAATGTTATCAGACATTCTGACGAAACCATTGTCAAAAGAAAAACATGACTATTTTGTTAAAATGCTAGGCCTCAGAGAGTGTGTTTAATCTATAAGATATTTTTAGAATATGTCATGTAAAGATGCCAACCCTAGATGTAATGCGAAATATAGCGCCCATTGTGTTTTCTAATGTTTAAGTATATTAATGTGAGACATTATCATGTTCATGTCGAACTTACTGCAATAATCCTAGAAGCATTTGGTTATGTGTATATTGATGTTTAAAATCGTTAAGTTCATGTTTCACTGCATTATAATAAGATGATTCAAGGGGAAGTGTCAACGATGTGTACTGAAACTAGAAATTACTAGTTCATGTCTTAATGTAATGTAATAATTCAAGGGGAAGTGTTGGAGAATGAATTATTTACTAGGTGTATTGTGTTGACTGTTATAGTTATCTCTATGGTTGTTTATTTTTTTCGGTAGTAAAATAATGAAGACGAGCTATGTCTATTATTTATACATAACAGCACGTCCAAGTAAGATGTGTCGGTAGTTGATTTAATTAAGCAATTTTTATATAAAAGGTTTTTTTAAAAAGTTTTTATTAATAAGTATTTTATAAAAACTTTAATTATTAAATATGTGTGGGGGTTATAATGGAATGCTAAATGGAAAAATTTTTCGGAAAAAACACCAAGACAGCAGCCAGAAACAAGGTGGAGGTAAAATTTTTTCGGAATTTTTTGAAATTTTTAGGCTTTTGAATTTTTTTGAAAATGTATAATTTTTTAAAAATATTCGATATTTTGGAAAATTTTGGTAATTTTTAAATATTTTAATTATTTGAAATTTTAGAAATTTTGTAAAATTTTGGTAATTTGACATGCAAGGTCAAGATCACAGTTAAAGGTCAAGGTCATCCAACATGGTGGCCGAGGTCGTGACATCACAACATGGCGGGGGCTCCTCACTCGTCAGGGCTCCTCACACCGGCTCCTCACACCGGCTCCTGTGCTGGAACCTCCATAATCATACTACTGGGGCTGTTCTAACTATTGCTGTGAGCCCCACCTCCACTTAGCACATCAGGCGATTCAAGGCACCTCTGATTGGCCGGTAATTTGGATAGTTAACTTGGTCATGAGCGTGGAAACATCTTAAAGTGTCTCAACAAATGGTGCGACAACAACCCACTTTTCATTTGCAAAAAAAAAAAAAACAGTAAAATTCTGCCTAAAAATATAATAATTGGTTGAAAATACACTTTTTATAGAAACAATAACATTCTATATTGTTCTCCCATTCACAAAGTTAGGACGTTCGATAATTAGAATACTAGAGCTAGGTTAGTTAAATATATACTCCATTAAATTTGCTATATTGGTTCACTTTTTGAATGCATGCAAACTTCATTCGGTTACTTATTTCGACCGAAATTAATTCAATCAAATGAAATCGAGGTGAGTTATCATCACTCAGAAATTAGAGTCAGACACATTTGAAATTGACCTAAATATATTACTTCAACATCGCAATGTGTAGGCCTTATCTACCTTGCTTGTATTCACTCCTCTAATCTCGGTACCAGTGAAATACTGCTTATTAACCAAGACAGTGACAACTATATGTGTTTACTAATTTACTAAATTTGCTTTTATGCAACGAGGTTCACTTAACATGATCTCCTGTAGTTTATGTAACAAACCCTTCAGTATGAGTGAACTTACAGTACAAACAATAATGTCTGACGTGCGGCAACTAATAATTGCCTGTCCTATTACGTCATAACATGTCAGCCAATAATATGTCTTCAGTGATTACAATATGTTTGAAAATAGTGCATTTTCTGGATAACTTAGAAATTAAAGTATGTTAAAAAATATTTTGTTGTGTGGTTACATTTGTTGCAGAAATTACTGAACTAAGAAGTAAATACTGTAGTAAATAATTTTTCTATGCTATACTCCTATTATTATTGGGGTTATGTAGGTAATTTGATTCTGTACTCAAGGTCAACAGCGCTCTGCACGGCACAAATACATAATGGGGTTTTTTGTCTCGCTGCATCTTGCTCATAGACTACACGACGACGAAGTGGTGGCCTCACGTGCAAAATGTCTCCATCCTCTCACATATGTTGCGCATAACAGCACATGCTATAATTATTTGAACCCCTTTCTGAAGCTTCACTTCGAATTCATGAATGAAAATGGATCGCCATCTCACAATCATTCCGAATGCTTGCTAGGCACAAAGCATTGTTAAATGCATGTTTTTCATCATTCATGCCAGGATTCTTATAAGGTATGATGGTGGCAAGTGGTAGTCTTCTGCATGGGTATCCACTGTCTGCTACAAGGAAATAACCTTCTGAAGGATACGAACCTTGGCAGTCGATACTACTGTGTCTCAACACCCATGAGTCATGACATGATACTGGAAATCCAGCCATAATGTTAATAAATTTCCCATTGTTATCAACAATACCCTGCATAAAGATCGAGTAGTCCAGTTTCCTGTCTATATATTGATCATGCTGTTTTGCTGGGCACACTGTCCTGATTTTGCAGCCATCAAGAGCCCCTGCACAATGCAGAAAAAAATGTGCTGCCTGTTTTCACTGAGAAAGAAGCTCCTATTGCTGACAAGCTTCCAGATGGTGGAAAACGAATGACGTGATGTCTCAAGGCTACCACTTTATGCAGTATTTTGACACAACTCGAAAAACTGTTTGTCTGGGCATGCCTAAAACTGTCCCAACAACTCGGTATGATTTGCCGAAAACGAAGAAGCCCATCACCTGCACATTTACAAATGTGCAAGAGAGAGGTAACACAACTTTAAACAAACTTTCTGAACAATTACAGTAATGACTTTCTATCAACACAGAACTACACCTAGCAACTGAATTAATGTTTGATAATTTGCTGTCGTTCTGCTACACCAAACACTTGGAACACTTGCGTGAAACTGGAGCAGCAGGAGTTGGAGAACGTGCAAAGACAGAGAGTGAGATGGATGAAGGATAATGGAGAACGCAAAGGCAGGATAGTGAACAAGGGAACTTTATACCATCAGTGATGTTGAAGGAATGTGGTGAGACACAGTGAAGAACAGGAGAAGAGTGGAAAGGCTGTTCTAGATGTACTAGGTGGTTAAAGGTGAAGTACGTACTATGTGGTTAATGCTGAGGGAGGCTGGCCTAAGTTAGGCTGCCTAATAACCAAGAAAATGTATAAGGCCTAGAGGACGAGGGAATAACATTTGAATAATCAGATAATGATGAGCAGATCAGAAAAGGGAAGGCAGTCTATGCTTAGGTCAATAAGAGAGAAGGTTTTGGTAACGGTAAGGGAGTTTCGACGACTTAAGAGGGGTTTGGTGGGTGACTGAAAAGGTTGTAGCTTGCCACCAGGCAGTTTCCCAATTGCAAGTGAAATTACTATTTTGTAATTATATTCTACAGAAAAATTATGTTTCATTTTGATGCAGGCCTACTGCACAGTCTGATAGCCAGGCGAATATGTTTTGAGCAAAAATAAACCGGTGGCAGACGAAAACCGTACTTATCCCATATCAACATCTGTAAAACGTTATGTTTACACGATGGTAATATAATTGAATACTTACATGCGATAACTACACATGTTTTGCTAGTTATTGTAAAAAAACTCTCTTGACATAACATTGTGTTTTATTACAAAATAATATTTAGATCACTAAAAATTAACATTCCTTGTTAATACCTTTACCTTTTACAAAGATGCCAAATACTATACCGAATAAGCCCTAAAGACAAAAAAAGTTTAAAATTTCGTCTAGTTTTTGTCATGCAACAACAAATAGAAAATTTGGGTGCAATGCATTTAAGAACCAGGATTTTTACTGCCTCGATTTCCAGCTGCGAACCTCACCACTTGCGAGGCCCACAATGTATCACTAGTGATTGGAAAGAATTAGATGTTACTCTCAAGTGGGATTTCGTTACTTCTTCATTGCCATCAAGAAGATCTATCAAAATTTTATTTTCTGCATTCATCTGCTGAAATGGTCCTCTAATCTCACACACACACACACACACACACACACACACACACATATATATATATATATATATATATATATATATATATATATATATATATATATATACACACACACATAAATACGAACATGTTCTCACCAGAAATGTTAAATTGGTCAAATGTCCACTAAATATTAACTATTGATGATATTTGAATTGGTTAGATCTAAAAGTGATATCACCACATGTCTCTGCAATAATCGTATTGTTATATGTGTGTGCATTGCACATGCTTGTTACCAGATAAATTGTTTGCTGTAAACTATTACAGTTTTACGATTTCTGTCCAAACCTATAGAATGAACAGCAGTTACTTCGACCTCCATCAAAATATTCGTTCTGGTGTCTTTAAAGAAGTAACTAGATAATTGGGATAGTACCTAAAATCAATTTAATATTTACATGATTCTTACTAAATATATTCAAATGCAGCCACAAAGTAATGATTCCATGCGTATTTGAATTTTTCAAGTTATTGAGCTTTAAAAATGTCATTTTTAAACGATGCCGTAAACATCGAAAACGCACTCTTATTGTCTAACATGCGTATGACGAAATCGGACAGGTTGTTTTCGCTTGCCGCCCGCCCGCAAGGTATTATAGTATGTTTTGTAACCTGACACTGACTTAAAAAACTGGGTAAATGTAATGGGTCCGGTTACAGAAGCTAACTCGTAAAATGTAATCGTTGTCAATGCATGCAAAGATATTTCTAATTAATAACGAAGATTTCGCTGGTTTGTACTCAGCGAGTCGAGAGGAGTGAAGACAGCAAGGTAGCTCTCGCACATAGCGATGTTTTAGTGGTAGGTTTGAGTTTTCGTTTATTTAATTGAAAAATTTCGGAGTGATGATAACTTACCACGAATCAATTTTATCATGTCAAATCCGCTCAAGAATAATAAACCTTGTTTTAAAGTCAACCGTATGTAGGTCGCGAGCTAACAGTTTGAATGTGTCCAAGCAAACCTGCTGGCTTTTACAGACTGGTGACCCAGCATTTCGACTGCGCGAGTTGGGAAAATAAAATATCGCATTATTTTTCTTCCAAATTATTATTACGTTACGCGTAAGCAACCGCGAAACCTACCATAACAGTGTTGCAATCTATTGACACATTTCTCAAAACCCTTGCCCCAAACTCGAATTATCGGCCAATCACAGGTACCTTGGACTCGACTATTTTCTGGCGGGGAGGCCATGCAGTGGAACAGCAAAAAAACACTAAATTGAACAGATGTCGAGATTAAGTCGCAACTTTTTAACTTAATATAACTTATTTATATCATGCTTTCCATGCCATACGGTACACAATAGGCTGAAATAAACATTGCATGCATAAACTTTACTTTTGTCGCTAATAGCAGACTGCTTCAGGTTTAATTTTCTTAGAAACCACGCAGTCAGTCTCTGATTGTCACACGGCACTGAAGTAAATTTTGTGTTTGGAGTAAATTTACTTACAGTGCTGCTCAAAGGAGCTACTATAGGCACTTCTAACTATTCGGAGTTCCATCCATACCAGTTCTTACCGCACACAACAGAATTTAACGCGATTTCAACTAAACGTAAGTTGCTGTAGAATTAAGAATAAGCAATAACAAGTCCAATGACGTCACAGGGACGTCATCATTGCGGAACCCGTTTTTATTGAGCTAAAATAAATACTCTTTTTATTTACATTATTCTCGGGTTATAGGAACGAAAGTAAGTATGGTACCGTTATTTATTAAATATACGTACTTTTAATTGAAAACAAAATTAAAAAATGGGTATTACCCACATTGGACACATGTGTTTAACTAGATGGTTAAATGAATTGTTTTAGTGTTAATAATTTTCTTAAATAAACAACGTAAGTACCAAACTTTTGAGTGGACTCTACAAGGTCAAAAGAACCCCGGTTTACAGTAATACACAACTTCTTTATCATGTTTGATTAAACAAAAATTATCAAACAATGGGAATGATTATAAAATAACAAAGAAATGTGGTTGAATTGGAACTGCCAGGTATGTAACTCAGAATAAAAATGTAAATCTGGCAAACTGGGTATCTTATGTATTTAATTACAATTTGCATAATTTTTAATTTATTATAGTGCTTATGTTAGGCCCACGAGAAACAAGGGATTTAAATAAATAAATACTAATATGAATTGAAAATTTGAATTCCTTAAAATCTCACAGTAAAATATAAGGTCAATATTATAATGCGTGAAAGTAACAAATTGCTTCTTTAAGAAACTCACAATTAATACTAAAGAAAAATATAACAAATGGAACATGCAATTCTCGTATTCAGTAATATGCGAAATATGATGAGAAATAGGAAACGTTTTAGGCGTCTTTTTCTGTATTTTTCACTTAAGATTATTCCCAACACAGCAATAGCATCCTCACGATCCATATTCAAACAATAACCTAACTGGAACTGGAAAACATTTCTCTGTGGTGTTTTCTGCGGTAATTAATTTTTCCAGCTTTCTCTTCTTACGCTAGGTTCCACTGCTTCGAGGGTGTCGTCTCAATTTGATTAAAGAGGGGGAAAGTGAGAGAGTGGAGTGAGTGTGCACACTCATGAGTTGAGACCCGGCTTGAAGGTGGCTGAACAGATTGGTGTACTGTTCGTCTCCCTGCGGATGCCTAGTCATGCAGGCATCGCTAGAAATAAGGCAACAGATGCAGCAGCAAAATAAGCATGCAGTGTTTCACCCTGTGGCCCCTTGTGTCCCAGCGTGTGATGCACAAGTTCCTGTTTGGAAATCTTGGCAATAGGAATGGCACTCACTATGTGTGACAAACAAACTCAAGAGCGATGCCAATAAGCTACGCATCCCGCTGGCCTGCATGGAGGATGTCCTTGTTAAACGCCTCCGAATCGGACACACTCGCGATATGCACAGACTTTTATATGGTGGAACGCCTCCTATTTGTGCTGTCTTAGACAATTCCCTGACTGTTAGTCACATCCTGTTGGAGTGTCACAGTTATGAACAGGCCTGTGGTACTTTCAACATTGGTGACGATCTCCAGAAAATTTTACATAAAGAATGTTCTTCAGTGAGTGACGCACTGCCCATTTAACATGTGACGGGCCTTTGTAACATGTTAATGTTGTGATATGTTCTGTTTTAGTATTGTAGTCTACTTGGTTTCATATGTTGCGATTCGTATATGCGTGAGCGTATACAACTTTTCTTTTAGTGTGTTGTTATTAGTATATAACTGTGGAGTATTCGTTTTTGCCTTGTTCTGTTTATCTTTCCTTCCTGTGGAAGGTTTAGTGATTATTTTATTATAACCAATTTCTAGGTGCTGATGTCCCAGCTGTCAAGCGTCCCACAATATCAGACACGCATTTATTCACATAAAGGCATATAGATTGTCACAGAGAATTGATTCGATTAAATTGTGTATATTTTTTCGCAGTACCCTATGATGGATCACTTTTTACAGGGAGGCAGATGTGGTATTTGCCTTAGCTTGATGGTAAAAGTTAATAAATGACCAGATTCACGGAAAATTGTTAAATATAATTAGATTTATAACTGTGATTACCTTTAATTACATAAATAGGTTTATACATCAAATGTATAAATATGTGCCTTCTAGGTAGATAAAAATAAATGTTCTTAATTTTGTTTTTAAAAATCAATCCAGTAAAAAAAACAATAAAACTAAATTGCTATTATGGTTTTTAATCTACACTGTAGCTTTCAAAGTCTACAGGGAGTGAAACGAACCTACACTAGTGATTCGGCTGCTACTAAACTTATGTTCAAAGTACCTTAATAATGGAGAAAAAAACCAACATTATTTCCATTGAAAATGATACCTCTAACATTGCCTTTTGACTCTGGTTTGCGAAGAGACAAAAGGGTGACGTTTGATAAGTTATTTAATGCAATCAGCCCTTCCGTTTTGTGTTTTGTCCAGTTTGGCAGCAGTTTGGCAGAAGGCCAACTTTAGAACATAGGAATAGGCAAAATTTCGTATCTGACAATATGAGACCAAAATGCATTTTAGAAGACTTACTGAGATACTCATCTTACTGGACGACTACTTCTTTTGTAAATATTTGTCGGCTTGTGTATTTTGAATTGTTCGTAAAAGGTAACTTTGATAGTGTGTGTTCAAGTAAGTTCCTGGTAACATTTTAGCTAGGTGCTTTCTTTTTTAACAGTCAATTATGTAGAATAGATTTGGATAGACCATACTTTGCTGCTGATGATCTGATAACATTACCCCTCCTAATATATCCTAAACTGCTACGGGTATATTACCTTCTGGAATCTCTGCACTGCATGTTTTTTGGTTTATATATCTGTGCCATTTTTATTCACTGAAAAACAATAAATGTATGTAATATACTTTCATTTATTTATACATCAAAGCAATATTTTTACATGTTTTGAAAAATCTATATAACCTCAAGAAAGTAATTGAATCATGCATAGTCCACATGTGCCCCCGTACCACGTTTGTCAAACTTAGTGCATTTATGATAACATTTTATTCGGTATATTTGTTCACAGGTAAAATAACACCCGTTCGGAACGCAAATTTTAGCAGACCTTAAAATGCATAATATAGTTACATTTACTAAAATTGAAAAATTCAGGGAAGTTACTTTTTATGGGAAAATCGAATTGTTCATGCGTAGATAACAGAAATTACACATGAGTAGATTGAAACATCATGCAAGCATACAGAAGAATGTTGCCAACTGTGAATAGAAGCTGGAGCACAACTACGCCCTGTCCACATGTATCGCCCTCTCCGCTATGTATGATTTTTAAATTGAATTCTGAGATAATTTAATAATTACATTTGCAGTTTACCACAGCTAATATTTAAACACAATATGAAATATTGCAACAATGTTTCATTTGCAATGGTTATATCATACTGTTATTTCTGTAACAATTTTTGACATTTCAAACATTCATTAGAAAAAGAATTTCAGATTCAAAATATATCTTTACAAATTTAGATATTCCCAGTAAAATTTATATTTACCATAAATGTAAGTTTGAAATTTAAAAAAAAATATCCCTTACACAGCTGCAGTAACTATTAGGCCTATATTGCTGTACATGGGCCAAAATCTCTGTTCCTGTACATTTCCTAGGTAGAGAGAATACGTACATACTGTTATGTAAGCCAATGCTTCAAACCCGACAGGTACAAGTGTAGTTGTCATATATTTTTATAACTATGTACATAATGATTCTGTAAAATCTTTACGAAAAAAAAGTACTTTCATAAATTTAATGCATATAAAATATTTGCAGACATTTTTATAAAATGTTTCAAAGAATGTTGCAAATAGCATGCTTGCATAATAATTCAACTGAATAAGTGTAAAAGTTAGTATTTTTAAGAGCTTCACCTTTGCAGGCAAATGAAAATTCCATACGTATTATGAAGCTAACCAATCCTCCGCCTCTTTCCTAACATTACCAAATGTTTCTACAAAGATTACCTTGCATATGAAACTGTAGAAGACAATATAAATGGTGATGTACCGCCATTACGTATTGATGGAAATCATGTTAACACTAGCACTGAATGTTTAATATTTCATAATTTGTAGACCTAAGGGCACTGGCATTCACCCGCAGTTTGCCAGTCACTATGATGCAGTTTATTTTTATATCGGTGTAATATTAGCTTGTAGGATTGTGATGCGAGCATTTATTTGTGACCAACATTTATTTACGTGCCAGTGTGAATTCAGTATGCATTTTCAATTTATAATTGTTTCCTTGAAACTTTTCAAACCTTGTACCTGAGTTAATTTACAAACACGTTCGAGTGACTCGCCAGTAGTGCCATTCCCGTGCTTAGACTATGCAAATTGTGTTTACTAGTAATCACTGGTAATACACACATAATTATATTGTTTAATTGCAACACGAGTTATGTTGGGATATTTCTTAATGTGACATAGTAATTTTACGCTTGGAGTAAGTATTTTCTGTGGTCTGTGTCATCATTAAATATCTTTTATATGATGAAATTTCTGTTGTTATGCTCACCAGAGATATTTTCAGCATCCTGTCTTTCTACTGGAGGTGTCACAACATTACCGGTAGTGGGCAATAGAGTTTCAATAAGTGGCCTGTCGTGCTCATCTTTAAAAGTACAATCTCTGTATAGAAATTATTCGTAAAAAATCAAGAGTTCATTCATAGTTTTTTAGCAATTTATTTTACAGAATCTTACCTGGTCTGCTATCAGAAATTGATGTATATATTGCCACAGAGTCTTCTGTAGCAGGTTCATATAAACTGTCAGTGTCAGTTACCAAATTCAGAGCCAGACGATGTAAGTAATTCAAAATTACTCTCAAAATAATCACTTTAATGTGACCTATGTTTTGCCATCTAGACAGACACCTGTTTACCACGCATCTGCTAGCTAACACATTTAAAGTAGTACGTTCCGACTGCATTAGCTAGTTTTTTGCTGTGTATTATGCAAATGTTGATGCAATCTAGCATGTATAGAACACAGCAAATGAACCAAGTGAAGCATCTGTGGTAACCTATGCTAGTTCTGTCCTCGAGAAAACACATAAGTCGAGCTTAGTCCATAAAAAAAACTATTCTTAAGCATAACTCGAGCATGGACTGCAATGTTTTAATCAGACATTTCTGTTGCAGGCATTCAAGGAATCGCATATCAAAGGAAAGCAATATTGTATAGTTATAAATCTACCAGTTTCATCTAGCGCAACAAAAACTCTTATTTTACCACCACAGCCAATTCCTGTTTTGACCGAAACAACCATCAGAATACAAATTAAGTTCTTCGACATTATCCTATATCGTACAATATTTATCATATACTTAAAATGAAATAACATACATGGTTAGGTAAACATACTACTAGATAGGAAACCTTGGGGTCGTGGTCTGTGATCGAACCATGGTCCCCTCTTAAATACAGCCAAAATAGTTATTCAAGTATTTCAGTAAGTTTGTTTGTACAAGTGCTCTACCAAACCTTACGTATTTATTTCACAATATTCTACAAGGTGGAAGTATTTTCTAAAAGTGTTTGTCTTTCTTTTAAAGCCTAATACGCGAGGAGCTACGTATTTATTGTCCGCAAATCTTGATTATTAAGTACTGATTTAATTTAGCGTAATTTATGACTTCATCATTGTGGTTCAGTTTAGAGTTAATTTATAATTAATAATTATTATTTCCTTTCCTACCTCGTGGCCATAGCGAGTTCAGTTATATATACACCCCATTTTACAGTTCATAATTTTGTAACATACCACATGTTGCAAACTAAAAAGTGAAACAAATGTATAAACAAGCAAGCTTTAATAATAAAAATGATCATTATCATAGTTACAAAGTTGGCAATTTAAACAAGTGGAAAATTCAATTATGTGCATCAAATACACACAGTGGACTTTACTAACATCTGTGAGATGGAAAATTATTATTTAAACAATTACAAAAAATACTAATTAGTCTTACAAGGATCACAAAGTATATCAGCTTGATAAGAGAAATATCTGGGCAAGTCAGAATTTAATTACATGAAATACATGACACATCTTCACAAAATGTAGTTACTTCTACGGGCTCCATAATGTCAAAATATATAGTTACAAAGATAGTAGCCAATAAAGCAACACGCGTGTGTGTAGAAAAGCCATCGGACAACAAATAATCCAAACAGCCAACAAATACTTTGCAGAATAGTCAAATGGCAACGAGCACAGCAAAACCCTACATAAAACATGTTAAAGTCGAGAAAGAATTTTTATAAGACAACGACCGAAAAAGAGAATTTAGAAAAATACATGAATTTAAACAAACAATTTTAGATGCAACACATGATGGCAGCCGCCTTGATCACCATTGGGGGACGAGTCCCCTACCTACCCTATCACACTAAAACTCAATGTCGAGACGGGGTAGAATACCACCATAGCCAACCCGTGCTTGTCATAAGAGGCTTCTAATCGGGGTGCGGTAGGGACCTGAAACTTATACGGACCTTCATTTAATTTGTCTTCCTTCATCTTCTACTTTCTTATCACCCTTTCTCTTTCCATCTCACCAGGTCCCATTGTATCTTCCTTCTCTTTATCATCGTCTGAGACCAGGGCGGTATTCTTCTTCCTAATGAGGCCCTATCCTCGCTCATGAGTGCTGCCTCCGAATTGTGTGACCCTACAGGCATCTTCGTTAGTGATGGTTTAGCGAACCTTTCTCACTGGCCCAGCAGGCAAATCTAGGTGCTGAGCCTGTATCCACATACATGTACACCCACGTAGTACCACATGGTGCTGTCCTGGCAGGAGGGGTTATCAGGGCCGATCTGGAGTTATCAGGGCCGATCTGAGCTTGCACCCAAACTCGCTGGGACGAGGTGTTACCAATGTATGGAGGAGGTCGGTGTAATCGACCACAAGTCCCCTGAAATTGCACCAAAGGATGTCCTCTATAGTGGGGAGCCTGGGATGTTTTCCCAGGTAGGGGAATAAAGCTGGCCTCGCTCAGGATGTACGACTTGTCCCGGTGTACACTTCGGTATGCTACTGTGGCAGTAATTTGCAGTGAATAGCTGCGAAGGGTAGCTACTCCTATGTACTGCTTAGATCTGTGGGAGGCGGGTCCCCCTCCCAATGGCAAAAACCGCGAGGTGTTTAATATGTTGGTTTCTATTTTTCTCCCCCCCCCCCGAATGGCAGGTTGAATCCGACAGTTCCCAGTCGGTAGGCCTATCACCATGGCTTCAAAAAGCACTTCACAGGGTGGTTCCCTCAACAGCCGACCCAAACAAAACGCGAGGACAATGGATCTCATTTGGAAAATGATATGGATGATTCCCGACAAACAAAGTTGCCGACACCGCTTCTTCTATTGGTTAAAGGTCTCGCAGGGCACACATTCCAGCTAGTGTCGCCCTTTGAACTGAATAAAGTTGTTGATGGTGCTGCTGGTGGTGCAGTCAAAGATTGTAAAACAACTAAAGACAGAAAAGAGCTGCTGATCGAGATATCAAATGCGGCCCAGTCGCGTGGGTTGCTGGCCATGAAGGTGTTTAGCGGGGCGACAAAGAAGTTCCCCATTGCGGTAACACCCCGCATCACTTTAAACTCCAGCAAGGGTGTCATTTGGTGTCCCTATTTGATCGATGTGCCCAACTCAGAATTGTTATATGGACTCCGGACCCAGTGTGTAACACATATCCATCGCATGACTAAGAAGTCTGATGGTGTAATTCTCTCTACTGAAACTCTTTTCGTGACATTTGGTGTTCTGGTAGTTCCAGCAGTGTTGAAAATAGGCTACCTGAATGTACATGTGAAGCAATTTATTCCTTCTCCACTGTGATGCTACAACTGCCGAAAATACAGCCATTCATTTTCTCACCAGGATGGCAGAGGTCGTGTAGTCGAGTCTCTACTTAAACTTGGTCTTGTTGAATACAGGTGCGCCTTCACACTTCACTACCCACACTGGCACCACTTCTTGTATCGATCTGACCCTTTGCAACCCTGTCTTGGTCACCCACTTTGATTGGAGGTGTCGATCCTGATCTTTGCGGTAGTGACCATTACCCAATCGTTATTCATTCAACCAATAAGGCAGTTCTCGCTCCTGCTTGTTGGGTCGTTAAAACGGCTGATTGCATCATTACCGAGACTCGCTCCAATTCACTTCTGACCTTCCTTGTGAAGTGGATGCGGCTACCAAGTCATTTTATACAGCTGTGGTGTTAGCTGCAGAGGCTTCCATCCTGAAGTCTTATTCTCGTCGGCAATCTCGTGTCCCTCGGAGGGACAATGTGTGCAGGGATGCGATATGTGCCTGGCGAAGTGCACTTCGCAGATTCTCATCGCATCATACTCAGGCGAACCTCGAACACTTCAGGATATGTTTGGCGCAGGCGAGGCGAGTCTTCCGTGAAAGCAGGAGGAAATCTTGGAAGGACTTTCTATCTTCCCTTACCGTACAGGCTACGAGCACGCACTTTTGGTACATTGTTCGGAGGATGTGCGGAAAACCCCTTTGTGTTCACATGAATGAAGTTATTATAGATGCCGATGACATATTGAACAACCTGGGTCAAACTTTTTCTGCCTTTCTCCAGAGGCAACGTCTCCGTGCTGTCTTTTTTGACCTGGAGAAGGCATACGATACCACCTGGCATCATGGAGTCTTACAGCAGTTACATGCATGGGGTTTTCGGGGATTTCTCCCTACTTTTCTCAAGAACTTTACGTCCCACAGAAACTTCCGAGTTCGTATCGGAGGGTTTTTGTCCAAGAAAATGGGGTGCCACAAGGTAGTATCTTGAGTGTTACCTTGTTTCCTATCTCAATCTACAGTATTGTAGGCACTGTTCGGCCCCCAGCGAGGTGTGCACTTTACGTGGACGATTTTATGATGTTTTGCTGTTTTTCTTCTTTGTGTGCAGCAGAATGTCAAATCCAACTGGCGGTCCACCGGCTTGCTGATTGGGACGAAGGGTGCGGATTCCACTTCTCTGCTACAAAGACACAGTTATTCCACTTTTATCATAAACGGGGTGTCTTTCCCTCTCCCGAGGTTACTTTATATGGTGATGTTTTACCTGTAAGAGATCATGTAGTTTTTAGGCCTGGTATTTGATTCCAAGCTATCCTGGCTACATCATGTCAAACAACTTAAGATTCGTTGTATGCAGGGTTTAGCTCTGGTAAATATGATGAGTGGTCGTAGTCGGGGAGTGGATAGAGTCCTGTTGCTACGCCTCTACAGAGCTCTTATTCGTTGCAAGCTAGATTATGGTGTAGGTCTACTCTTCAGCATGCCCATCTGTGCTAAAGATGATGAACTCTGTTCACCACGCCGGCATCTGTGTTGCAACTGGTGCTTTTCGCACGAGCCCAGTTGTAAGCCTGTGTGCAGAGGCTGGTGAACCCCCGCTACGTTACCGATGGGAGCAGCTTCTGCTGCATTACGATATAAGAGTTTTGTCAGACCCTTCGCACTTCCTGCATGGTGATTTTCTTCGACCTTCACTCATGGAGTTGTTTGATGCCCACCCTCGAGCTACTACTCCTCTATGTGTTCGGTTTTCACACTTCTGGTTTCGTCATGATGTGCCTGTGGATGTGTTGCCTGTCCCTCGACCAGATCCACCATGGGCTACACTCCAAGTGTTAGTACGTCTCCACCTGGCTGATTTCGCAAAGTCGACCACTCCAGCTTGTGTTTACCAAGGCCTTTTTCATGATCTTGTCTTGATTTTCTCTTCCGATTTTACTTGTCTTTACATGCATGGTTCTAAAACGTTTGCCTCTACAGGCTTTGCTTTTGTAGTTGGCACACGGAGGTATCTGTTTGAACTCTCTCCCCTGTGCTGTATTTTAACCATAGAGCTGTATTCACTGTACAGAGCTCTGTATTTTATAAGAAGGTGGTTGCTGCACAAGTGTCTGTTGTGTACCGATTCGATGAGTACCATCTTAGCCTTGCGATCTGGCTCTTCAGCTCATTACCTTGTCACCTGATCAGGGGCAAGCTCAAGGTGGCTAAACAGCATGGTGTAAGAGTCGTCTTCGTCTGGACACATGGTCATGTCGGCATAGCAGGCAATGATCCAGCTGATGCAGCGACGAAGGAAGCACGTGGCTTCCCGCCCTGCGATCTCCGAATTTCGGCATGGGATCTGCTGCACACAGTCCATGTACTTCTCTGGAATGCTTGGCATGTTTTCTGGAACATGTCCAGCTCTCCGCACTGACCACCCCTCCTGTACCTGATCCCCGAGCTTGGGAAAACATGTCCCTCCACTGGGCCAACCAGACACCCAGCTTCTTAGGATCTGGCGCTTCGGTCCACGCGACACTCAACCGCAATGCAGGTTCATCATTCCGGCACGCTAGTTAAGGGCGGTAGGCCCGTACACTACCAGTGGCAAGCAATACAGGCACAGCCGCCCACAAGGGGGGTACCGATTTTCTTCCTGTCTTCTTGACCTGGAGCGACATTAATCAACAGCCTGGAGCGCACCATTACGTGGAATCCAGACTGCGCAAAACTTTCCTGACGAATCCTGACAGTGAGTCGCGGAAGCAGCCAAAGAAAAATCGAACCCTAGCAGTGGGAGCTGCACCCGCAGCAACTCCCGAGGTACTTCAAACAGCTCACAATCATTCAGCACGTGCTGCATGGTATGTGGCACCTGACAGTGACTACACATCTGATCGTTAATCAGCTTGAATCTATACAGCTTTGCCTTAAAGTTCCCATGACCAGTTTGAAAATGTGTCAGATAAAAGTGCAAGACTAGCTTGAACTTTACACGATCAGCGATGCTTGGTAATACAGCGTAAGTAGCCCAACCTTTCTCGGAAGATGTCCAGGCACGCTGCCAGAGTTCGAGGGTATCTTCTCGAGCCTGGGTAGCTGTCTCGGGTAACAGTTCTGCCCGCACTCTCATCTCAGTTAATGCCCCCTTATCTCGAATCAGGAGATCAAGGGGAAGCTGACCAGCCAGAATCTGCAAGGCATTCATAGATGCAGTGCGATAAGCCTTTGACACTGCCAACAGGGCTGTGTGTTGAGCACTCAGCAACTTACGACGCACATGTGAGTGCTCTGCTCTCGTATACCATGCGACCGCTCTGTACGTCATAATGGGGAGCAAGACCCCATTATATAGACACGACAAGGTCTGATAGTTCAGGCCACCAAGACCCGGCGCCATCCCTTTCAGCCTATGAAAGAGTACCACTGCGTTTTGAGCGATATACTTCACGTGGTGAGTGAAGGTCAGTCGCTCGTCTAGAAGAACACCTAAATACTTGTCGTTCCTCACGAACCCCAAGTGGCAGCCATTCAACTCCACAATGGGATAGTGCCTGTATGTGCCCCTGAATCGTCTCATTAATAGCATATACTTGGACTTCGTGGAGAAGTTTAGCTTTACTCCTCGAGCCCATTTCGCAATGGAGGTCATCGCCCCTTGCGCTTTCAGTTCTAGTGATCGTCTCGATTGTCCAGGGTTGAGCAGCAGTCCATCATCTGCATATCCGAACAGCACACAGCCATCCGGTAGAGGCAAGCAAAGGAATCTGTCAAACAGTATATTCCAGAGCAATGGACCAAGCACGGACCCCTGTGGGCAACCTTTATTAGGCATCTTCCCAACCATGGAGGCCTTTAAGGCCATTACCCCTTTCCGGTCTCTAAGGTCTCCCTATCAAGAGATAGAGGTCACGAGGACACTGTATGTCGCGCAGCCGACATAGTATCTCAGGCCACCAAACATCAAAGGCGCCCGATATGTCCAAGAATACACCTACCACGTATTTATCCCCAGATGTTCTGAGGAATCGAATCACATCATAAAGGGCATTGTCCGTACCCATACCGGAGCGAAAACCATACTGGTTCTGGACTAATGAGTGACCCACACTCATGTGAGAAAGAAGGCGTTTATAGACCAACTTCTGGAGGACCTTACCTAGAACAGGCAGCAGGGTGAGGGGTCTGTAGGAGGAGGCCTTCCCAGGATCCCTTCCAGCTCCCTTGTACAGGAACTGAACCAAACCTGTCTTCCAACAAGAAGGAAACAGCCCCGAGGTCAAACAGTCATTGTATAGTTCTAGCAGATATCCAGACAGTCGGTGATATGCTCGTTTCAGGATCTCAGCAGTAGCGCCGTCCTCTCCTGGAGCTTTTTTCAAACGTAGCCCATACACCATATCGGTCAACTCTCCCAACATGAATAGGCCAGTGTCCTCGGTGTCCGGAGGTATCAAGGCTGCTCTCCCCTTGCTACATTGATCAAGATCCTCCCCAGAGGGAACATCACTGGGATGCAGCACATCTAGTAACCGGACCGAACTTTCCACCTTACCAAGACCTTCAAGTCCGTCACCTCCCCTGAGGCTGAACATCGGGTCTTCTACTCTAGCCTTCCCACAGGCAATACGGCACACTATTCCCCACGGGTCCTTGTTGCCCTCTCTCTCAACAAAGGACTGCCAGGAGTCGATCCTTATAGACTGGATTCGCCGTCGGTTCTTATAACTGCGGAACGCATCATGGCAATCAGCCATGTGCAACCGTTGAATTCGGCACCGAGTGGCGCTCAATTCTTTACGGAGCACCTTTAACTAATCTGTCCACCAGTGGTTTTTCAATTCTCGCTGTGTACGCACGCGCAGACAGCAAGCCGACGTTTCCTGTATTATGCGAGTAAGTTCAGCGGCCCGCTGCGGAATGTTTCCACCCACAAGCAAGGCCTCGCTTGCGCTGCAAGGTCTCATCAAACACACACCAGTTTGCGTGGCAGTGGATATACATCATTTGTGGGATAGTGGCCGCAGCCTCACAGCCCTTCCGCCCCCTAGGGCGTAGGCTTTAGAGGATTAAATAGTGATCACTCGACGACTCGGTCATCACACTCCAATCGTGGACCCTTCTGGCAGCTGACAACGTGGATAACATGACATCCAAATAGGATTCTGACCCATGAGCGTCTGACACAAAGATAGCCGATTCTCCCACCAAATTATGCACATGGAGATTGTGTGCCAGTACAAAGCCATTGAGTTCCTCGCCCTAAGCATCCTCACGAGGAGAGTGCCAGAGTTCGGACTTAGCATTCACGTCTGCATCTGGTCAAAGATGTAAGGTACGCTCCCATTGTCACAAATGTGTATCAAGTTCGTGTGTGGGCTGAAAATACGGTGAAACCATACGTATGGGACCAGCGCCCGGTAGTGAGATCTGTATCCTCACATGGTGAGTGTCAAGAATCTCAGCTACTCCCATTATATCCAACACACCACAATTGCCGCCAGCGGGAAGTCCCCAATTGAGAATGTCCTCCCCGGAAGGCCGGGAATCTTTCCCTGACGAGCGTAGGGTACCTGGATAAACACAATGTCCACCTCGTGTTCCCTGAGGATGGCATCCAGCTCGGCAGTAGCACCAGATGTCCTTTGCAGGTTAATCTGTGCACATTTAACCATTGTTTAATGGTATCGGACACATCCTACCTCATTAGCCTAGGCCTTTGCTAAGATCAGGCAAGCTCGGTCTGTGGTCGTATGATCTTTAGGACCATCGCCACCGCCCCTTTTACAGTTTGCAAAGCCCAGTGGGGAGTGGCCATCCGTTCCGCATCTACCAAATGTGGGTTTGTCAGACCGACACCTGGCAGAGTGATGCCCGAATCGCTGGCACTTGAAGCACCTCATCGGCACCACGTAGTCAGCCGCTCGACAGCTGCGCAGACCAATGAATACTCGACCAGCTCCCACCAAGTGGTCGCGCAAAGTCGGCACACATCGCATTACTACGTTCACCTCGGCCGGAGACCGGGTGGGGTAGCGCCTGCACACTTTAATTCCCTCCCTAAGGCTTTTACGCTCGGCTGGTGGGACCTCACGCAGATTCTTCTCAAAGATCGACTCGATGAGTTCCTCTGCCGTATCAATTCCTGGTGGTACATCGTAGATGACCACCTGTGGATCAATGGGTCTGAGCTCGTGAACTTTCAACTCCTCCGGACTGGTGGAGACCAGCTCGCGTACTGCCTTGAGAGTGTGGTCATCCTTCGCTTCCACGGCTAGGCCACCCCTTGCAACCTGCCGCATGCTACGCACCCGCAGAGTTGACTCTTTAGGAACCAGACTCTGGACCAACCGCTCTCGCGTCTGCAAAGTTGGGGCCCCAGCCTCCACAGGGTACACCTCTACAACCTTCTTGTTGGAGCTGAGGTTCACCTGACGATGAACTCCAGCAACTATGTCAGAGACTCCCTTTTCACTCCCGGCTCCAGATATATCAGCAGATGCCACGCGGGCGTTGCTTGGACCTGGCACTCGACTCTAATTCTGCACTAGAGGTGTCCGAGTTTCCACCACCTCGATGCGGCCCTTCAACCTGAGGCTCTCGCACATGACCTTATTCAGGTCTTTATGAAGAGATCTCAGGGTGCTGGATAGATCACCATCCTCCTCTTCGAACACTACCTTAGTTTCGGCAAGCCATACCAGCTTATCGAATTTGTCTGACATTGTGTCAAACAGCCGCAGGAGATTTACCTGGGAAGAGCAAGCCGGTGAACTCTCGCTCTGCTGCCTCACCTTGGACTCTGCTTGCACTCCAGGTTTTTCCCAGAACTGGTCGCAGTCCCTTTCGGGAGCGAGTCAGGCTTTCGTACTTTCTCACTTCTGGGCTTACTGACATCATCGCTTCCCTCTTGCAGGGTCAACTTAGTCTTCTGCTTGGTCAAAGTTCCGTCCTTCCGGGCATGCACCGGGTGGTCCCTTGATGGGTTACCCGATTGCTTCAGTGCATGTTCTGACTCCTGGGGTGACCCAGGGCCAGGTAGCTTGGCCTTGGAGGCGCAGACACTCAGTCTTTTAGCATTACCAGCCTTGCGCATGCGCTTTTTGTCCTTGCGTTCATGCTCCTTGGGGAGCACGTAGGTGATTGCGTCTGACTCACACAAACTTGCAGGTGAAGGAAGAGTCATGGACCTCCCGTCCTTGCTTAGGGCTGTCCTCAGCAGAGCTTCGAGCTCCTGCTCGTTCTGGTTTCCGCCCACACAGCACGTTCGCCGTGTCTGGGATCAGTTCTGACGTTTCATTGTCACTAACCGAATTATGGCTGCTCACCGAAAGGTCCCAGGCAGACTTATCACCAGACTTCGTTTACTCGTCCGTGCCATGTAGAGACGTGTTGCTTCCAGAACTCGTGCTTTTCCCGCACTTAGTCATACTGTCTTTGCTCGTTATCTGGTTGGCCTCCAACCAACCAACCAACCTAGGGCCCAGTGCACACCTGTTGCTAGGCGTCTATACTTCAGCCCTAGGACCTGAAACACAAGTTCCACCACAAAACTTGGCTCAGGGAGGTTATCTAGGGACTGCGGAGTAACCCCAAGAAAACCCTGGAATGCTTGGCAAAGTGAATGGGCCACTCTCCCTCTGACCAATAAGCTTAGGGCGATAGAAGATTCGCTGCCATACAGCATCGCATCCATCTTTCCCACCAGGATAATGTCCTCTACCCATTTGTGTATTGGGCACACTCAGTTGATGCACAGGAACTTGTTATGCGATGAACATCCTGTTTGTGGTGCCTGTGACACTCCACTTACTGTGCGTCACATTTTGTTGGATTCTCACAAATATGACCAGGCCCGTCGTGTTTTTAACCTGTGTGACACCCTGCAAGGTATTTTGTGTTTAGAGGGTGCGTATGTAAGCAACGTACTCACATTTTATGTACAATGGGTCGTTTTAATTTGTTGTCATTAGTTTTTGTGTTCTGTAATTTGGTTTTCTGTGACCCATTTTAACATGTTCATGGATCCTACATGTGTTATTTGCCTCCTATGGAGGTAGTTTCTTTCTGTTCTTGTTCTTTTTCGTGTAATTTTGTTTGTTTTGTGGTGTCTACTGTCTTTCGGTTTTTTCATCCTGTAGAGGACTTTCTGTTGGATTTAATTTTTCTGTGGACTCTGAAAACTCATGTGTCGAGCGCCTCATGCAATCAGTCAACGCAACAACTATCACACTTAAGAGGAGCTCGGAAGTACTTACATATTCAGTGCCAACGTCCAGCTGACAGCCCATGCAAGGTCCTTAGTTCTACCTGGGCAGAGTCTAGCAAACGCCTGTGCGGGGCAGAGGAGAAGGGGAAACGACAGCCTTCCGAGCCAGTAAGTCTCTACAATAGTCACGTGGCCCACTGTGCACCGCCGACGAGAGCGCTGTAGGCACCCAAACAGTGTAATTTTACATCTTCAACTACTTCAGGTTCTAGTACATGTTGCATATAAATTCAACGTTAATGTAAAGTCTATTGAAATTCATTATTATTTTGTATTACAACGACCCACTTTCCTCATACATAATATATGTGTATATATGTATGTATATACGTAAATGTAGGGGTTGGCAACGGGATAGTAATTCAGTCAGCAAATCGTTAAGTTCTAGCAAGCAGTATAAGTTACATTTAAAGTTTTGATCACCTTACATATTTAGAACTTATTTCACCAAACATTTTTTTAAACAATTTTCAAATATAAATCTGAATCCATTAACTTCTAAAGTTACACACATTTGTTAAAATTTCTATCACATATATATATTAATTCCTTAGTAAGAAAGTCTAAAATATGTCAGCAAAAATTAAGAGAATAATTAAATTTTTTTTTGTCAAAAGGTATTTTGTATTTATGTTCTGTATCATTATTGTAGTCCGTAGTGATATAATGCATGTGCCCATTCAACTTCGATTGAAGTAAAAATATAGAAAACACACATCCTAATTTCAATTTTAAGGAATCCGGATGGCATTAGATGAAAGCTGCCTGGGCTGGGTGGCTAAAGTCACGCAGATCTCACAACTGTTATGGATGCAGGACCATTTTATGGGAAAACGCGCGGGCCGCTAAAAGAGACAAGTTTAATAGAAAATTAGATTAAGTACATAAAAAATATAAAGATCCCCGTGTAGTACATTAAGTAAAAAAAACATATTACTTGCCAAAGTGGATTTTCACGTAATACTAGGCCATAAAGCTCGGATTAGAAAAGAGCAGAATGATGAGTGTTTACGCCATGCTGGTATTTGAGGAAGATGTGGCCAACTTCCACTAACACGACTCTTACAATATTGACCGTATTTTCTATGCAGTACATTATACCAATTGCATTCATAATTATCTTACTGAATTAAAAATAATTTTAGCCAAAAATTCAAATTTTAAAAATCAAATATTGTTTACACAGTTTTGAAAAATTTAGAAACGAGTTATGACACCATTCGGCCATTTTGGCTGTAATTTATAACTTAAATGCAAAAAGATTCAACAAATTTAAACTATGCATTTTTATATGGCTAGGAATTTATGTTAAAACCAGAATGTTTGCACTCTAGTAAACTATTATTCATATGTATATAATCTACCATGGAAGCCATCTTTGTTCCAAAGTCAAGACAAGTAGACTGTGTGACTAGGTTTTTTCTATCACATAGATAAAGGAATAATAATAATAATAAAATTTGCCACCAATGTATGGCAAACCTCTCATGTAAATTTTCTGTAACAAGCATCTGCAAAAATTGTGCTAGCTGCTTGCTTCGTAACAATACAATTTTTTTGTGTTACGAGAATTGTAAATGATAAATTTAAAAGTATTTTTAGCGTATTCTTACATTATTTTGTGCCATAGCCATAATTGTGAACAACTGTCTGGCCTCTAGTACTGGAAGATTTATTTTGAACATTTCATATTGATGCTATTCATTTCTGTTCATCAGGAGGCAAAGAAATGTCTGTACAACTAAACTTCAGATTTTTTGTTTCCTGTTCAAATAAGCCCCTTAAAAAATCAACATGTCCATACTATGAGTATGCAACAAGCAAGTTCGCATATTCATTAAGAGAATGTGGAATTACAGGATTAATTCCTTAATGTTTTAAGAATAACACTTTGCATTTGTTTCTTTAGCTGGTAACTGTAAAGCTAATGTAACAATATCTCGGTTATACAATGTGAGAACATACCAGAAATATACTGTATATTTGTTGTGTTGTCCTTAACTGTATGTATATTATCTGTACATTTAAGATAGGCATCAAGATTTACAAGGTTGCCAAAGGAACACTTGTATGCGAAAAGCGATTTCATCCTATGAAAGGCTGAGTGTTACTTTAAGATTTCGTGCAACAGGATGAAGCTACAAAGACATGAAGTCCCGAGTAAAATAATTCCAGAAACGTGTCGAGCAATTTAAAAGGTTCTGAGGACGAATTGCTTGAAGGTCAGTAGATGAGTATCGTATTAGTAAATAATTTATATTGTTTAAGTAATGTAAAATTTCTACACATTTCTTGTAGAGTAAGACACTGTATGCATTACAGCACTTTATATTGTAAGAGCTATAAACAATCGTACACAATGCTCAAATTGTAAGTAGTTGAAAATTTAACTGAAACATTTCTATATGATGAACCATGAAATCTGATATTGCAGGAAAACATTGCATGTAGTACAACATATATCTCAATATAAAACGTACTAAAAAAAAGATCAAACAATAATTCTAACATGTATCACTCATTTCAATACTTTGTAAGGAAAAAAAACGTATCCACGATGAAAAATATCTGAAGTTATAAGCCGTTCTTTAAAGTACGCAAGATTTAAAAATTTTAATTGCTTTAAGAGTAAGCACACATTTAGAATACCATCGCTATTATTGTAAGCTCCATGCTACTGTTTTGGTTGTTAGTAGTGTATGGTTTGTTCCCCTAAATATGAGGATTATTTAACATCGGCACAATATTTTGGCACCATTACGCAAACTATGACAGATTTCTTACTTAAAAAGAAAGTACTATTATAATCGAGTCAATAGGTATTCCAATATAAAATTTAATAAATGTTTTCTTGAAATCCTGTAACATAATGTGACAGATTGTTCTGTGCAACCGTGGATGTCACCCTATAAATGCTGTCTTTGGCTGTGATGAGGTAGTGGCTGGTGTTGTGATGGGAGTTGTAGATTGGTGCTATTTACACTGCACTGCAGGATGTGTACATGTTGTCCGACATGTTAACTACTGTAAATTGGATACGTCTGTTGTTCTTCCAATTGTGCATGTGTGACCTAAAAACAGGTTCAGCGCACCCCTCAATAGAAATTTTACTTCCCCTAATCAGTGATTGCATATCCGCCTCAAATAACACATCACTAATTAGTTTGATGGCGAACCTGACTTAATCACTGTTTACTGCTATAACTCTACCAGTAGTGTGTCCCTCAAAAAGGTGAAACGAATAGTCATCATTTAATGTCTGTAATTGGGTACTAATCATACTTAAAACTTCAGTTGTTTATTTATCAGATGTACATTTTCTTTTGTGAAATGGCCTGGAGTTCATGACTGAGCTACAACTCGAACTCCTTGAAGTTGTAGGCATGGAGATGGAACTAGCAACTGTACTGGGACACTCCGGTGTAGTCTTAGACACATAGACATATTGTCCTCATCTTGAAAATGAAAAAAAAAAAAACAGTTATTTCATCAGTGCTAATATTACAATAATTGTGTAGGGGCGGCACGCTGAACGAAAAAATCAGAGGTGTTTAAACAACATCTTTAATTATATTTTATGGTAACAGCAACCGAAATTAAGTACCAATCACAGAGAAAATTGTAAAAATATTTTTAACCGAAATTGTGTCACACAAGGGTATAAATGGGGAAATTAAACAACAAATCAACCTAACATTAACCTGGAGGGGGGAGGGAGCGATTCACCACCAATATGTTACAAGCCAGATCGGACGCCTCAAAATACACAAAACTAAACTTTAAAGACAGGTAGATCTAAAGAATAACATATAGGTAGTGAGAGGTAAACATGGTTAAAATAGGGGAATGGGATCTTTTCAGGGACTGCAAGTACTGCTTGTAATCTACAAATAATTACTTATTTACCACAAAAGAAAATATGTGCTGTTACTTTACATTTACTCAATCATTAGGGGAAATAATTATACTTATCAGGGGGAATTAAATAAATAAAGGCAAATACCAAGAAAATCTGATTCAAAACATTTATGTATTAACTCAAATAGATTACATAAAGTGATTCTTCAGCTCGTACAATGAGCAAACAGTTTTACAATAAATGGACCTCAATTGGTTATAATTAGTATAATAACTGTTATAACATCAAAACAAACGAAGGAAACACAAAACTTTATCTTTAAAATTCATACATATAAGGGATTTGATTAGCAACCGCAAATTAAACACGAGATTACTTTACTTACGGACACATTACTCCACGAATAGAAAAAAAAGGGGGGTTGGGGTCAAAGAGAAAACTTGGAGACTGAAATTACAATGTAAGTGACTCTGTGTGACTGAAATCCGACGGAAGTGTTATTATTCCTCTAGAACAACAGCGCAGCGCTGAAGTACCAACGTATGCAATACCTGGACTGCAAACCTGGATGACGTCAAGCCTGCCAAATTAAACAGGCTGTTTTCTCGGGCTTCTATCGAGAAGCAATCAGTGGAACCGGGGGGGGGGGAACAAGCTGCGCTAACTTTTCTCAGCCTGGCTGTGCGGCAAACCTACGTCATCCCAGCTAATGGCCAGTGACCTAATCAAGGCTCTTCTCATTAACTATCCTTCACGTGGTAATGAGTACCGTAAACATAACTCATCAGCTGTTGTTTCGCTGGGCGCTCAGTGACTTAACTAAATACAGGTGGACAAAACGCTCGGCGCGCGCAAACATGGCGGCAAGAAACGGCACTACTTCACTAGAAGGCTACAAAGAAAACACCACGTGTCGGCCTACGTGAGCTGTATCACGGCCGTACCATGAAACATTTGCCTATCTCAAACATAACTTGTAGATGTATTAGGGCGGGGGGAGGCAGGGAATTAGACAAATACTTAAAAATATTAGTAATGATACACAGCCACTATTATAAAAAAACTAGAATTCAATAAACTCTAAAGTGACGAATTATTAAAGCAGGGATCTGAACAAAAAATAAGGTATCTGAACAAAATAATAAATCCAGAAAAATCACTTCGTGACAATTGTTAGTAGAAAACAGAATTATGTTGTAGGAGGGAGCCATTTGTGTAACAGGTACTATGTTTACTGTGGTAGAAACTATAGCCTACAGATAGTTGCGAATACAATCTAGTATTAATATATAACTGTAAGCGATGTAATTCCAACAGTGCATATGGTAGCTGTAACAGACTATTTCTTCTTAGTGACTGTTTTGGATATCCTCAAATTCAATTGTAAATATAGAACTGAGAAAAATAGTACGAAATACCATCATACTGTCTGTTACAGTAATATCCCATTCTGTAGAAAATAAGAACGACTAAATTGCATTTCCTTAGTTCCTCATTTATCTTTGCTCACCAAAAGTCTACTCTGAGGAACAGAATCGTCTGTGTAGCATTAAAACCAGTCAATCAACAATATAACACGAAAAAAAAAAAATGTTTACATACACAGGCACATGTCTCATATATTCCGTTATCTTTGTATGTTTCAGTTTCCTGAAAATGAAGACGAATGGTTAGATATTGTAAAATGTTTTTAAGGCAAGTGGAAAATTTCCGCACTGTTTGGGTGCAGTCAACAGAAAACACATTAGGATTATTTCCCCCAAAGGGCTCTGGCTGTTATTACTATAGTTACAAGAAAACATAAAGCATTGTTCCATTGTTCTGTTAGCAATAGCAAGTGCCAAACTGTTAGTTCATTTACTGCGATGTCGGTACAAATGGCAGAATATCTTATGGGGCAGTTATTGCTAACACCAAGTTCTTTGAAAAACCTGCAGGTGTTTCGAATTGTAATGTACTTTTGAAGTCTTTCAGTCGGGAAACATTAACAAACGAGCGACGTATATATAATTTTCATGAATCTAGGGCTCGTCGTGCTGTAGAAAATACTTTGAAAGTAAGCTTGAGTTTAAGTTACACTGCTTGAGTATGATAGTTGACAGTCTCCAACCGAGCTCTCCACATTAACCTTGAGGAGACTCGACAACAACAACAAAAATGGCTTGCAGAGTGGGTGGATCGCTCACATGTGTATCGCCGAGCCACCTAGCAATTCTGATTGTCCTCCCACGAACAAAAATCTCCTATACTGGAGGGTGATTCCACAGGTTCAAATATTTCAAAGATTGTATTGTATTAGTTAAAATCGCGGAACATTGCTCCCCAAAACGGTATAGCATTTAGTGCTGACAATGCTCCAATTATGGTGGGTATAAAGAATGGTGTAAGTACACACTTAAGGAAAGAGATGCCCAATATGTTTGTAATCGGTTGCCCTTGCCATGTGATAAATTTGGATGCAGAAAAAGCTTCTGCAGTCCTTCCATGCAATATTGATGAAATATTATTTTATTTGGAAAAGAGTGCCAAGCGAAAAGATAAGTTGAAAATTTTTCAGAAAGTTCACGACACTGATGTAAAAAAATTCTTAAACATTTGTCAACTCACTGGCAATCATTGGGGAAATACCTAAGTGTTTGTGTATTGGAAGTTGATTATCACAATCAAAATAACCAGAAACATGACAGCGAGCTAATAGTTGGGAGTTCAACTCCAAAAACAGTTATAGAGCTTAAACCAGAAGAAAAAGCTCTTTTTTTTGTCTTCTGTTAGGGAATTTTTTGTCAGAGCATGTGATTATATGATACACAAGTTTCCTTTGACAAATGATGTGGTTGTAAATGCTCAAGTGGCCCAGATAAACAATAAGTGTAATACATCATTTTCAAGCTTACAATATTTTATTGATAAATTTCCAATTATTTTGACTGCTTCAGGTGATACAAATACAGATTCTGCTGTGGAGGAATTGCAAATGGAATTTTGTGAATTACAACTTGAAGAACTTGAAGATGGTATATTAAAAGAAGAAAGGCTGATGTTCAGTGAAACTTAGTTAGCAAAATTTTGAGTGCTAGTGGAAATGCCAAACATCAAAAACTACCTAAAGTCATGCAATGCATTTTAACCATTCCTCATAGCAATGCGGAGTGTGAGAGAATTTTTAGTAGTCAAGTGAAGCAAATTCTCGACACAGAGGTAGCTGTTTTGTGCAAAAATTTAATGCCGGGTTCCTTAACATAGCCAAATCTGCAACAAAACAGAATTTGAGGAAGCCATAAATTCAATCAATATAGTTTGCCAAAAAAAAGTTTTATTTCTTTAAGTGCATGGATTGCGTCCTTGCACTCATAATTCCACCAGGTCAAAGGACGACACAGACGAGCAGATGACTTCGGGATGGCAGCCTCCACTGCTGCAACAATGGACGAGATAGCCACATCCACTTCACGAGAAAGGTCCTCAGTAAAGTGAAGTGACTGTCTATAACTTTCCCAGTTTGCCCTTTTAATCACCCAATCAGTAGGAATAGGCTAGGCAGCATGAGAGAGAGAGCATGTGTGTAAAAACAATGTGATCACTACCACGAATATCAGGGTAGACACATCAATCAAAGTGGGTGACCAGAGCTCATTTGCAAAAGGACAAGTCGATACACGAAGTGGTGCCATTATGAGAAGTAAAGTGTGTATGAGTGCTATTGTTCAATAGGACCAAGTTAGTGCTGGTAAGCAAAGACTCAACTACACGACCTCTGCCATCCCGAAAAGATCCCCACAGCTCGCTGTGAGCTTTTAAATCACCCAAAAGAAGGAAAAGAGATGGGAACAGGGATATTAGATTCCCTAAATCGACTAGGTGAAAATTTTGTGTTGGAGGTATGGAAACGCAACAGATAGTTAACAATGTGCCGAGATACACCCTTACTGCAACTGCTTGCAGTCTCGTAGTAAGAGCCACAGATGCACGATAGATTGAATCACTAACCATGACACGCACAACACCGTACGCCCGATTAATAGCTGTATAACCGTTGCGGTAGAATGTGTAGCCTCGTAGAGAGACGGACGGAAATGTGTTTTTTGAAGGCAAATTACCAATGGGATCAGTGAAGCAGTCAGTTGCCTTAGTTCTGCAAGGTAGCTAAATAAACTCGGCAATTCCATTGGAGGAGGGACATTAATAAAATGTGAAAGAGAAGGTAGTCTTTACTTTTTTATATCCCCTTATGTCAACTTAAAGACTGTTTAAAGAATTCTGAGCCATCATTGCCATCAGGAGCATAATCCACCACCATATCTGCCTCTCACCTCAGGGGCAGGTTTACGAGGTGGTGAAGCGATAGCAATCGTACTGCTCGTAGAAGGAGCAGCAGAGGTACCCGGAGGTGTTGTTGACTTTCCACAACTCACCTGACGCGAGGATGCATCTACTTTAGCAATCTGTTTTAGTGGTGCTTTTTGGCGGAGTTTTACAGGAGAAGGTTTAGTAGGAAGTTTAAAATTGGGGCTGCACTGTGTCCCGACTGTCGTGGTCTATAAGATCGGAACATTTTGTGGCTCTTGTGCGACAGAAACCTCTCTCTGTGTCGCCATGTCGACAGTCTTGGTACACGCATCCTTCATGGGTAGTCGAGCACAGGCGAATGTACTGTAACAGTAGGCCGAGACCCTTGTTGGAATCTGAATCGCTTGCGTGCTTCACCAACTGAAACTTTGTCAGTTGTCCTGATGGTCTGAATACTATGCTCCTCTTGTAAAACAGGGCATTCCTTATACCATACTGTGTGTTTGCCTTGGCAGTTGACACATGTCAATGGTTTGCTGCATTTCTCTTTTTCCGGATGAACTGGTTCAGCATATTTTGGGTAAACTGCTGGTGATCTGCAATTAGCAGAAGAAAGACAATATCTCTGGCAGTTGTAGCAGCGGAGTAGACAAGAAATGAACTGTTTTACACGAATGTTCAGATAACTGATTTTCAGAGTTGCTGGTAAGACTGGAATACCAAATGTTAGGAACAAAGTGGCAGTTGGAACTAGCACATCATCAGATATTTTTGTGACTCGACGTACATGTGTGGCATACGTTGCCCGGAGTTCCTGCAATAATTCTGAATCTGTGACATCGATCAGATCGGGACACAAAATGACACCATTGCTCGAAAACAGCTCGACATGGGACATGTATTCAACGGGGAACTTCTTTGTTGCCCCATTGGAAACCTTCATTGTCTGCAGCCCATATGACTGGGCAGCATTTGAAGCCTCGATCAACAGTTCAGTCCTGTTCTTGATTTTTTTGCAGTCATTTTAACAAACCACCAGCAGCCCCATTAATAACTCTTTGCAGCTCAAAGGGAAACACTCTTTCGAATGTGTGCCCATCTTGCCCTTTCACTACAAAAACAGAGGGTCGGCAACTTCTTTTCACAAACAAATCCTAATCATTATCCGAATCAAGTGCATTATCACTTCGCTGTCTTTTTTTTTGCGGCTGTTGAGGGAGGCATTCTGTGGAGTGCTTTTGGAAGCCATTACGGATGCCCCCCTTACTGAGAACTGTCTGAATCAACCTGTCACTCGAGAGGGAAGAAAAGTAGAAACCAGCAGTCGTTGGGAGGGGAACCTATATGCCACAGATATAAGCAGTACCCAGAAGCAGCTACCCTTCGCACCTACCCACTGCAAATTACTGCCTCAGTAGCACACCAAAGTGTACACTGGGGCAAACCAGGGCCAAATCGTACATCCTCAGCGAGGCCAGCTTTGTTCCCCTACCTGGGAAAAGATCCCAGGTTCCATTGGTGTCATTTCTGGGGACTTGTGGTCGATTGCACCGGCCTCCTCCATACAGTGGTAACACGTAGTCCCAGCGAGTTTGGGTCAAACCTTGAAAACCCCTCTCGATAGGATGGCACCAGGTGGTGCTACATGGGTGTACATGTACGTGGATACGGGCTCCGCACCTAGATTTGCCTGCTGGGAAATTTAGAAGGGTTCGCTAAACCATCGCTAACGACGGCACCCTGTAGGGTCACACAATTCGGAGGCAGCACTCATCAGCGAGGATAGGACCTCCCTTGCCTCACATGATGATAAAGAGAAGGAAGATATGATGGGACCTGGTGGTGAGATGGAAAGAGAAAGTATGATGAGAAAGTAGAAGTTGAAGGAAGAAAAATGAAATGAAGCTCTATACAATTTTCAGGTCCCGACTGTGCCCCGATTAGTCGCCTCTTACAAGCACGGGTTGGCTGTGGTGGTATTTAACCCCGCCACCACACAGGGGTGTTTTTTGCGAGTTAACAACTAATAGCATTTCGTTATAATAGCTTGTCAAACCTACAGAGGATTAATATGCTCACTACAGCTCCTTAGCTAACATAACACATAAATACGAGGTATACACTGCACTCGGTACCACTAATTAATAATAGACAACATTTGCTACTATAAAATCATTGGTTTCTATAATATAAAATATGTATTTACATAGTTTACAGCTGGTACTGTTTTATGCAGTTTTTCTCTTGTATTTGTGGGCTTCCACACCGGGTATTTAGCTCCAGTTGGATATTCTAAGTTTGGTCTACAGGTGTGTAATATTTCTTGAGTGCTCGCACATTAAAATTCCCTAAAAGCTTTCGTAACTGTATCACTCAGCTCGTCATCGTTTTCGTTGTTTAATTCTGACACAGAATAAGGGTCATGGTAGAGAGGGCAAAATTTCTTAAATAGATGCGACCAATGCCAGCTCACATAATTAGCCCGTACTTATACCAGTTGACCTAGGTTGAATTTTTTTTAGCTTTAATTATCTCTAATGTCTTTTCCTTTTCTCTGCTAACTGAATTAGTCTCATTTCAAACAGCTTGCATAATTCTACTTTAGCTTCCTGCTGACTCACATCTTTTTCTGTACGGTGGGGAAACTTGGGTAGTAACTTGGGGTCGTACACAATACTCTCCCTGCCTGTTAAGGCTTCGTACAGAGTCATCAGCGTATATTCGTGCACTTTGTTGTTCATTACAAACTCAATCATTGGTAACTTCCTTGAAAAGTTCTGGTGTGATTCGTGGCACACAGACCTTAACATATTGCCCAAAATGTCATCTTACACTCAACAGGATTACCTTCAAGATGTCTTATTTCAGTTGTGGTGGGAACAATGTCTAAATTTTTAAGACCTTCTTGCCAAGTTTTCCCTGTAAACTGTGTTCTCTTACCTGATAGAACACAGTTTGGTTTACCGACCCCTTTTATAATATTGTTTTTGCATTGGCCAGCTTTATAGCATATAGTTTAGCTAACTTGGTAAACCCATCCATGATCACATTTATGAACGTTACATTGGCTTGTGATTGTGGGTGTGGCCCAAACAAATCAACTGACACTAGCTCAAATTGTCTTGCAGGAATGATAAACTGTAGTTCACACCAGGATATTTGTTGAGGTTTACAGTGCTGGCATCTGTCGCAGGATCATATTGTGTAGGTTACATTATTCTGCATACCCATGAAGTTAAACTTTCGCCTAAGGGTCTCGAATATTTCTACATATTTTAGTAGAGAATGAGTATCCAAAATTAACCTAATTTGAAGTTCTTGAGGCACAACTAGTTTCCAATCATTTTCAAAATTATTCTTTGACTTGCTATGATGAAACAAAATGTCATTAGTAATAGGAATAACCTTATGTATTTCTTGACTAAGATCAGTACTACTTAATTTGCTAATTAAAATTTTACAGAATGCTTTAGTCTGTTGTATACTCTGGATATTCTTGAACTGTTCTTCCCACATCTGGCTTGGCTGAAACTGAGTATGAGCTGGAGCCACACTGAAATCCTTCAGTTTGCATTCTGTGTCAATTAAGCTAGGTTCTTCTCCTGGAACTCGACTTAGATAGTTCGCTGCTACATTCAGTGTCCCTTTAATGTGCCTGTATTCTATATCAAACTATTGTAGTAAGAGTTGCCAACTGGTGAGTCTACTATTCAAGATGCAACCTGTATTTTAACTTAGCAGAGCCTAATGATCCATCAACATTGCTATTCTTTCGCCATCGAGAACGTTACAATACTTCTGTAGTACCCATACAATAAATACACATTTCTTTTTCAGTGACTTTATAGTTTCTTTCTGCCTCATTTAAAGTGCGACTGACCAAGGCGAGTTTTTTCAACGCCTGTGCTATCTAGCTGTGCTAAAACTTTTCCCCCAAGGCATGATGATGCATTTGTGTATAGTAAATAATCCTGACCAGGCTGTGGGTGATGTATCACATGTTCAATCAGAAAGAGATGCTTGACTGCTTCAAATGATGCCTGCTCGACTTCAGTCCAGTTCCATGGAACATTTTTCGTGAGTAGTGCATACAAAGGCAGAGCTTCTTTAGACATGATTAGAATAGACTCGATAAAGATCCACTATTCCCAGAAATGCTCTGAACTGTTTTACAGTCTTTCGAATCGGAAATTCAGCTACTGCAGATAGTTTTTCAGGAGCTGTTTTAATTCCATCGGCGGTAATTATATGGCCTAAGAAAGAGGCATCACTTATACACAATTAAGATTTCCTTAATTCCACAATTGTGCCAGCAGCTGCAATTTTCATTAGCACCATGCTTAAATGTTCCAGTTGTTCTTCAAAGGTTGTAGATGTAATTAGTAAGTCATCTATGCATCCTTGCAAATCTCTCACACGCTTCTTCTAGCCAGGTTCATACATATTGTAAATTGGGCGACAGCATTACATAACCCGAAGGATAAAACCTGAAATGCATATTGCTGACTCTTAAATGAAAAGCTAGTGTATTTCTTACTTTCCTCTTCTAAGGACAAAGATTTTTAAAATCCTCGAAGACCGGCTAGGAGCAAAAGCCAGTCTTCAAGTATACCTCGCCATAATTCCTCAGTGTTTTGCAGTTGTGTGAGTGAAAAAACGGCTTTACACAATACTAGCTAGCGTCACTGCAGGGAAGCGATGTTGATTTCAATTTCAATTTGTTAGCCTCCTAGTTACACAACAAATGTGTTGGAGTTGTTAGATAATTCATAGAAAGTTACAATCGTAGAAAACAAATTTGATGGTTCCATATGTGAAAAAAAAATATGTATATGCTACACATTTAACAAACAAATAGCACAATAAATTGTTGGAAGTCGCCGAGTTATAAATTAAATTTTCAATTATAATCATGAACCAAAGTATATATAAAATAATAGTATGACAAACAATGAACAATACATGCAGTAACATACTTTTAATCATACATGCAAGTAATGTCCACTGCGCTAGATTCACTTGTAGCTCCTATTATTCTCAATCTGAGAACCAGTAGGCAACTCAATTTATATCCAGAAGCCAGAATTTTTTCATATAACTTCTCTGAGAGACAGCTAATTTCAGCACCACTTCTAGAAGACATGGGACAGGAATACCTCATACAATTAAGTTTAACTCTGGGCACGATACAACACTCTCTTCAAGCGGTTTTGTCAATAAACATTCCCTATCAGTTTCTCTTAAGGTGACTGTTAACACATGTTGGCATTACCTCACTTAAAAATCATTGTTTGAATGTACAGGGCAATGATCTAATCACTTTTTCGGATCCCTTATAAGTACTTCCTCCTACAGAGGTCAGTAAACAGGACCCCTCATTACCGACCCCTACTTGTTTAAGATTTATCGTGAGTGCTGTCACTTGGTATTGAGTTTGCAACACTCCACGAAGTAGAAAGTGTACTGCTGGGGACAAATGCTGGCGATCCGAAAGTACTGTTGTGTGATAAATAACATGGTGGTGTTGGCCAAGCCAGGGCTGTGGTCGGTTATGGTTGACACTGGCATATTACCTGTGCATTTACTTCACTAGAAGATTTGTAGTTGTGCTGCTCCTCAGAACAATTTGATTTCAAAGGTTTACCTGGAAAATCTTTCCTTCTTTTTGGTGAATTAGATTGACATTTTAGTGACAGTGATACATGAGATATATGTTCCTGGTCGTTCTGTTCGGTTGATTTTTAGATTCACGCCCTGCTTTATCTATATCTTGCTGTTTTATCTTATTATACCATCCTCTTTTCCTGTAGTTATATGGTTACCACAGGTATAAGAATTTTAATTTCCCTGACTTTTCCAGTTTTTCCAGACCTAAACTACAAACATTTCCCTGACATTTTTGAAAACACTTTAATAAGTTCTGGAGTAATATTTTGTAAAAATCAGAAAGATAAACTCAGCAATATGGTCAGAATTAAATTTAAGTAAGTACAGATGATGACAAGCTGTGACTGGATTTGTTTGTATGGACATACTCCATTGCGAAATAAATGACTCACAAGAAAACTAAAAGTAAAAATAAGACAAGAAAACATAAATAAGCAGAGTATGCTTTAGTCATCAGGATACATACACAACATGAAATTCCAAAACTGGAATCTGGTCAGATAAAACAAGGAAACAAACAGAAAAAAAACCCTAGGTTGACATGCGACACAACGATGAGACTAAACAAAAACACAAACAGAAAAAACGACAGACAACACAAACGATGAGACGAAATAAAACACTGTAGTTTTCCAAACAGTCAGTATGAACGACGTTTCGGGAACTGGAATCTGTTCCCGTCATCAGGTAGACACACAGGGTTCAAGAACACGAGTGCGACTGATGAGGAGACTGGAAAAACCATGGGTTTATATAGGGTAAAGCCCCTTATCGTGCTCAGCCAATGGGAGACGAGCTGTCTCCTGATTGGTCGCGCAGCATG
>PNEQ01013868.1:0-67656 GCA_003012365.1 Medauroidea extradentata | reverse complement strand
CTTTTATTTTGTGCCGTAAATTTGTTTCTTTTTTAATCAATGGGATCCACATATTTTTTATTCAATGCTCTGTTGACTGAAAATATTACTATTGCTGATAATATAGGCTGATTCTTTTATTTTTCTTTTAATTTTGTCAGTTTCCTGTGTAAGTGGTTTAGATTTTTCCCAAAGGATTTTGTGGCTATTTTCCCATGCATGTTCGGCCAGTCTAGATTTTTGGGTTTCGCCTTTTTTGCAATTGTTTTTATGTTCTTTAATGCGGGTTGATAGAGCTCTGCCAGTTTCTCCAATGTACATATGGCCACATTCGCAGGGTATCTGATATACACAGTTGTGTGTTTGTAGTTTTTCTGTGGCTGGTTTCACCCTGGTAACCATACTTTTTATGGTTGCTTTAGATCGGAACGCTGTTCGAAGTCCGTATTTGTTTCCTAGACATCTTATTTTTTCAGAAAGGCCTCGAACATACGGAATAACTAGGGTTCCTGATGGCTTTTCTGTTTCTGTGGGCTTAAATGTTCTGTTTGTTTTCATATGCTGTTTGATGGTGTTTGTTGGGTAACCATTGGCTGCGAGTTCTTTTATTATTTGGTTGTGTTCTTCAGCTACGGATTTCATGTTGGAACAAATAATCTCAGTTCGGTTGGCTAGTGTGCGAATTATGCCAGTTTTTGTGCTTTTAGGGTGGTTGGATGCAAAATGTAGGTATTGGCCTGTATGTGTAGGTTTCCTGTTTACTTTGGTTTCGAGACTGCTGTTTTCCCTGCTAACTAGTACGTCCAGAAAAGGAATGTTGCCATTGGTTTCTTTCTCATAGGTGAACTTTATTGATGGCCTCAATGAGTTTAGAAAATTCACAAATTCCTCCAGGGTTTCAGGTCCGTGTTGCCAGATAGTAAAAGTGTCGTCTACATAACGAAGCCAGATTTTAGGAGGACTATTGCTTTGGCTAAGTGCTTCCTCCTCAAAGTTCTCCATGAATATGTTCGCCATGAATGGTGAAAGTGAAGAGCCCATTGCCATGCCGTCTGTTTGTTTGTAGAAACTGTCATTAAACTGAAAAAATGTTGTGGTGACACAGAGGGTAATCATTTCCATGATGGACGGAATTGGTATGGTTGTTCTGTCATTTAGGTTTGGATCAGCTTCCAGCTTGGCCTTGACAATGTTGAGAGTTTCAGCCACAGGTACATTGGTAAAAAGGCTTTGGACATCAAAGCTCACTAGGGTGTCAGTGTTTTCTGTTTTCAATGTTTTGGCTATGGAAATAAAATGATTAGAGTCTTTGACAAAAGTTGGCATTCCCTATGAGGGGTTCGACAATTTTTAGGAGATATTTTGATAGTTTTTGGCATGGAGCATTACAACAGCTGATAATCGGGCGCAGAGGCATGTCAGGTTTATGGACTTTTGGAAGACCATATATGTGGGGTGATCTACTGCTGTGTGGCATCAACTCTGATCTTAATTTGTCTGAAAAGTGACTTTGATGTTTTTTCAAAGTTTGGTTCACTTTTCGTTCTATGCTGGCAGTGGGATCTTTTTCAAGGTGTGTGTATTGTTCAGTGGTAATGAGATCTGTGATTTTTTTGTCATAATCTGATTTATCTAGTACTACAGTAGCAAGCTGTCAGTTTACATAACAAAACACAAAGTTTTAAAACCTTTTAGTAAAAAATAGGCATTTCTGAAAATACAATTTGACTCTTTGCTACTATCAGCATGCACTTATTATTTACTGTATAGATAATCATTAAAAACTTACCACGATTCCAAAATATATTGTTTTTGATGCACATTCCAACACAGTTGTTTAGCCAACAATAATTTCAACTTGATTTCAGACATAATTTTTCACTTATAACACAGTCGAAGAACAAAATTATTATTGTAGTTCAGTTTTAAATGATACACTGAAACACAATTCTTGGTTAACCATCAATAGCATCAGCTTGATTTTTGAAAAAAATTTAAATTTTAAATGAGAAATAGTCAAGAACAAAAATTAATGAAATTATAGTTTTAGACGATGCACTCTCAAACACTTAGCAACTTGACTTCTTAAATTAACTACACATTCTTACATATGAGTAAGCCTAGAAATTTCATCATCAATCATTTGAGCTTCTTTCTCTTTTTATAATGTTGTTTTCAGGTTTTTTTTTTTTTTTTTTTTTTTTGCTTTTATCTCTTTGATATGCTCAAGCAACTTCTTCTGGCTCATTTCTTTTTCCTTTTCAGAATTCACTTTTTTCTGGCGGCCAAGGGAGTCCCCATATTTAGCTCTTGCATTTCTTACTTTCAGTATCATCTCCTTGCTAACCACAAGGTTACTAATACCTCCAACAGCCAAGACACCATCATAAATTTGCCTCTGAGCAACAAGTGACTTTGAGAGTTTGTTTTCTACGACACACTCTTTGTTAATTGAAAAACCCCTCTCCATAAAAGCATTGCCATGGCTCAGTGTGAATACCTTTACCAAAAAACTAAAGAGTATGTCGGAACAGTAATGACTTGACACAACATTCTTCCAGATGTGATCTTAACGCTGCTCTTTCCTGGTATACTTTGCAATGACTCCATCACTGAAGGCTTTAAACATAACAAGCGAAATTCCTTTTCAATCCTGTCACATGCATTGCTCCCTAGCCAATTATGCTCCAAGAAAATACTCAAAGTTACTTCTTGCCTCTCGAAGCACTGATCTTTGAACTTGGCTAACAAAGCTGGATCACAGAATGTAATAGCTCTGCACAACTTATATTTTAATGGTGGTTTGTCCAAAAGTTTTAAACACAAAGCTTTCAACATTCGGATACATTTTTCTTTGAAATCTCTCATTTCTAAGTCACTGGTATCAACTTTGCGAAGCTCAGCCCTTACGCCATAACTAAGTTTGACGTACCTTGGCAGAACCAAACAACTGTTTTTGTTTAAATCTACTTTGTCAACAGAACTGGCACTGTCTAGAATCTCTGCTTTCACAAACATTGTCATGATTTCTTTCATTACAAGAGTCAGATCAGTATACAGAAAAGGAGCCATAGGAGCATTACATTGATACTCGGTGAGGAAAGGTTCTACAACATTTGCAATGTGTGCGAAAAAAGACAACTTCGCTCCCATTAGCATGTCTTGTAAGCCCTGAACATGTGTCTTATAACTTTCAGAGTTAATTTTCTTGCCATTTTTTACATTCCCTTCTACATACTTCTTGAGGTTATGCAATATTTTTACAGCCCTTTCAGCTACTTCCGCATTGTTGAGCCATCGAAAAGAGCAAAACTTTTTTGGCAGTTCAGAACTACCTGTGAGCGCAGCATATTCTGCTCGGCGACTAGGGACGTCTTTGAAAACATTGTAGGCATACCTCAAGAATTTAACAACATCCCATCCAGAGACATTTGCACCACACTTAAAAGCATTATCCATTACATGCAAGCCACGAGTGCCTATTGATAACATAATGGTGCTGGATGGATCATTTCCAGGATTCAGATCCTTTTGAAGATATCTAACAAAACTTAAATTAACATTGGGGCCGTCCATAGAAAGTTGGATAAAATGCTTCAGATTCTGACCTGAAAGCAGTTAGCAAATCACTACTTCTTGAATTCCCAAGAAAGGCTGAACTGAAATATCTTGTGCAAATTTCTTCAGAATGCTTACTCCAAAAACGAACTGCTAAATCCATTTGCTTTTTCTGTGAATGTTTGTTCAAGCTTTCGTTGAAGCATACATCAAAGCAGTCACCTTCTTACAGTTCTGCTGCCACAGAATCACGGAAAAATGGGGCCAAGCCAAAGACCAAAATATGACCTATTTTAGTCCGACCAAGTTGAATGGATGTCGCAGTTGGATTACGTGGAAACATTCTTGGGAATAACGCTGCAGCCTTAGCAGCAGAAGACATTGACATGTGATTAGTGACTGACTGTAGACACCAAAGGATTTCTGCAACAGACACCTCGTCTCTTAACAAATATTTATTAAGATTTTTGGTGCCAGGTTTCTCAAAAATGGTGACGGCAGATGATGATGGTGGTGCTTCTGTTGTTTCTGTTACTATTACTGAAGGATTTATCTCTGCATTTTGAGACAAATTTTCAGAATCATTAACTTGTCTTAAATCGTTACCTCCACTTAGCTGGGAACCAAAAAACCTAAAATTAGATAATGTAATTTGTGTTACAATGTACGAATGGGAAAATGCACAAATATATACTATTGACATAACCTAGAGAGCCAATGAGATGTAATGGCTCAATGTAACCACAACCTGCATCATTTACAATTTACTGGTTGAACAACAAATCAAAGGCAAATAATAACATGCATAAAAACATGGCTGTTCAGTATTGAATTTGCAGTAACAAACAAAACACGAACCTGTGTGTTGCAGGAGAAGAGTCTTACATCATAACTCCCTTTTTTAACTCTCTTTTTCTATGTTTTTTTTTTTTGCCTGCAACATGGCTACTAAGAGCCCGTCTCCCCATGTTGCTCAAATTGATTTTTTCCTGCATAAATTACAAAAGGCAGCATTGCACTTTCTGGGCATCGTTTAATATATTCAAATAATGGGTCGTTAAACCAATTGTCTTGGAATTTGGTTTTATTAGACATGATGGAGCTGCAAAATAGTATTGGGAATTATTTTCATACAATAGTAAAATAGCAAGTAAATATACGCGATTTCTATAATTTCTGTAAAATATAATTGAGGCCTAATAAATTGGCTTCCACAAATATTTACTTAAATTCACTCGTGTGTTTGATATTTTTTCGTGTGTACATTTTCGCCCAAAGATAAAGGACAAGATATGTTTACGAAATGTAACAAACTTAGTTTCTTGTCTAACAAAGGTTCGAGATAAACGAAACATTTTTATGCAAGTATTTTACGAATTATCATGCCCGTACACTAACAATGGCTGCTTACTGCTTTAGCAGTTGAAAGTGAATTACTGAATATAAAGTTCTGTGTATTGGACAAAAATCTTGAAATAAAACCTAAGAGAGGTCATCAAAACATTACGTACATCGTGAACGACCAAAGTTTTTTCTTGATACGAGAAACATGAAATCACATGTTATGAATTAACTTGTGCAAAGATACATGGCGAAATAACAACTCGTGCAAATTTGTTCAGCTACAAACATACTTTCCGGCTCAGTTAAGGTCTAACTCATACACAAAAATATTAATCTAATATTCATTTACCTCTACAAGCTGATGTTTTAACATTCAAAACATTTTTCTGTTGCACAAATACCAATAAATCACTTCGCCAACCAAATTAACCTTCAATGTTATCGTCTAACGGTAACAGAAACAAGCTTGACGTCACACATCACGAGTTCACCACATATTTATGTCTCTATGACACCAAATCAGAAAATATCGTACTAAATACCGAAATGTTCATAAACTTAATGTATGAGCTACTGGCATTTAATAGCGCATTATATATAGCCCTACAATAACTACGTACAACGGTACTATAATTCTCGCACACGTGTCGTGTTCATGAGATAATTATGCATCACGGGCTGGTCTTGCAGTGTCACCAATCTTTGCAACTATTACTGGAACTTTGTACATGGTACAACGCGATTTGATTTAAGAAACCTTTATGAAAAAATTACGCTAAGATAAAATTCCAGAACTTTTCAAAATTTCCATTACTTTTCCCTGACTTCCCTGATGTTATTTTTAATTCCCTGACTTTTCCCTGCTTTCCCGGTTTCAATACTTGTGGCAACCATGAGTTACCTCAATGCCTGTGTTCTTTGCCTGAATGATAATCAGTAGACTGTGGGATGTCGTTCGTAGACTGATATTCTTCTTCCATGCTATATTAAGCCTTATCCATTGAGTACTGATTGACTCTATGAACTATCATTTCTAGGTGAAGCTCAGTAGTTTTGTGGATAGCATCTATACCTAGGTTCAGGAGGGTTATTGGGTTGCTCTTCGATATCTAGTCTACTGTTATGTTTATGAATCATATCAATACATTCATAATTGAGTAGATCTTCCCTAAAAAAATGCTAGGTCACAACCCTACTCTGCTTGTCCAATGCGTCTGATAGTGATATGGCAATTGGTGGATCTGCATTGCAATGAATTCTTCGTCGAAATGGGAGGTTCCAGGTGTCAGGATCTTCTGTACATTACATTACTATGTGTCTCTAGACTGCGACCTCTTCCTGGTATGAAATTTCAAAATGCACTTGCGCCCTAAGTTTCTTATATTTTTCCACTCCAAAAGTGTGATCAATAAATTTTTCTTTGAAACTAGTTAGAGTGGAGCACAGGGGTCTAACCAATTCCCACCAGTAATATGCTGTAGATTTTAATTCGAGATTAACACTCATCTCATTTTGTGAGAAAATTAATAGGATTTTCTCCTAGTTTTACCTCAAATTTCATTATTTTCTCAGCCCACATCTTAGCTGGATGGTGGAAAAGTGTGCTGCTAAGGGATGTGGAGGTGCTAGCAATACTGACTGGGAGCAAGTTGGTAGACTGTGGCTTGGTTACAGGGTAAGGGTCTGGGTTAGATATTCATTAAGATGCTTTTGGTTAAGGCACTATAAAGACTGGGTATGCTCGTCCTCCATTTTTGGTCGGTCCGCAGCTAGCCCAGCGAATTTAAGCATAGAGCGCACAGGAAACATGCAAACTAAACTCGTCATTAATTGAAAACCACTTAGCCAAATGACGTCACAATTTGTATAATACAAGTATAGATTGTCCTGCCAATGATGGTACCAGTTAAAAATTCCTTACGTAAATAATTTTATTGTTTAAAAGATATTTAAAGAATGTCCGGCGCACTGTTTACAGAAAAATGCAGGGTAAAATGTAGTAAGCGACAAACTTTTTTTGTTATTGAAGATAGATGGGGGGATACCAGTGAACGAAAGAAAGATAATACTCTAAATTTAATTCCTATGTCCCACTCGAAGAGTTCCGCAACACCCAGTTATTATGGCAGAAGGTAGAACAGGAAAAATATTTCAGACGCGCGCAGTCAAGATCAGTGACCTGACTATCGGTTCTCCCTTGCTTCAACCACACACCATTATATAATGGTTAACATTAAATATATATTTGTTACAGGCATTTTTTATTTTTTGTATAAAACATAAAATTGTAAATTAAAAACATATATTTACAATTTGTGAGTTTTTGCTGGCAGATTGGGTACTCGAAGTATGTTATAGACTGACGAATGGTACTGCATGTTTTAGATTTGCTCTGCAACTCATGCAATAAAAGTAATTGTAAATAACAAAATAGCTTTCATGTTCACATAAGATTTCACTCGGAAATCACCACCAAAATAAAATGCATGATCTGTTTCTTTTCTACATTGAAAATATTGTAAATTTAGGTCGAAACAAGAGGTTTGCTTATTTTACTTGATCTTTACGTACTGTTAACACGTTTAATTGCATTACATTACTTCAAATTAACACTGCACAGAAAATATGTTTTGTTTAGAAAAACACTATTCATTATGTTATGCAAACATATACACATTTTTAACGGACAAGGGGTCGGTGTTCTGTACAGTTACAAACGTAAATTAAGACAATGGTTGGACATAACATGGTTAATTGCCACTTACAACAATACAGCATGTTACATGTTTAAAACCTTAAACCAGGGCTAGGAGACTTCTTATGTTACTCAATAAATATTTTTTCTGTGATTTTGTGTTCAATACATGCAGTACTAATGATAACAATAAATTTTGCTCTACAGTATGAAATTCAATGTACTAAATTTTTACAATTCACAAGTTTCTTTACCAACTATATACCAATTACACATATAAAATGTAAAGTATTTATAATAATTTATTAAAACCTATAAAAGGTTATATAGTTGAATTTTTTTTACCCCAGGGAAAAAAATCTGTGTGAATGATTTAATTGTTTTACTGAAACCAAAAGTAGCAAAAACTGCTACTAATATACATATGGAAATGTTCTTTTAAAAAAAAATATAACATAAGCAATGTTTCCCCAAAACCTTATTGAATAGGTTTGACTAATTTTCAGTAATAGTCGATAAAATTTTATTTACGTGTTTTATTGTTGTTTGCAAGGCCTGCAAATCTTTTAACAGGAATATTCTACATTTCGGAAAAAGAGACAAAATTTAAGTGCCATGTAACATGCATATTTTCTTTGCAATTTATCAAATTCGGCTACAGCCGACAAGTGTTTAACAATTTTTGTTTTATTTTAAGTTTCAGCAATTTAGAACAGATACTTGCTCTTAATCTTAAATTTTCTTTCTGTGAAACACTTCACATAAAAAAAAATCAAATTCATTTAGTCGCGGTTAGGTGTTTCAGGCAACATACTCAATTATAGGCCTTGTGTTAATCTTTAAATACTTTACTTAAACAATCGTTTCATAATAGGAGCGCAAATACAGAAAGAGAAAGGTAATTTTTTATTGTACGAGATATTGTTGGTTTTGTAGGCATTTAATGTGACTATTTTTTACGGTAACGAATTTTTTTTAGCGTTTATAGTTTTTTATTTATAGCATATTAAACTCAAAATTTGCATAAAACCGTTATATGCAATAAAGAAAAACCAACTTACCGGAATGAAGAAAATCCCACTGACGAAAATGCAGGTTTACAAACAACGTTGACTTTTTTTGTATTAAAAAATAATGAATTTGAAATTTTTTTAAATATTTAAGAAATGCAAAAAAACTAGGTTTCTACACATATCATGGTCCATGGCATTGTTCTTCAGTGTAAATTTTTTCGTTTCGGTTAAGTTGATTGGTTTTCCTTTCTTGCATGAAACCGTTTTATGCGAATTTGGACTTATGAAAACATGCTGTTATACAAAAACTATTAAAGAAAACAGTAAAAAATAGTTGTAACATATGTCAATCAAACAAACCAGCCTACGTATAAATAAAAAATTTTTAACCATTAAAATTTTTTGTGAACTCCCTTCTTAAAGATGAAAACTAGAACAGCAATACGAATGTCCCCCTTTGAGAATTTTAATTTTTGTGCCATGTTTCTCCACCATTGTACATAGGCCATACGCAAGATGTAATATCAAAAGTTTTTTTTATTTGCAAATTAATTACAACCTACACACTAAATTTATGTAACCAAAAAAAATTCTGAAAGTACTGAGTATTTCAAAACTCTTCTGCAATTTTGAAACCAAATAGCTTTCCATGTACTATCAGACGGTAATTTTAACAACGAAAGCCCGCAGCCATGCTATTTGTACAATTTGATGCCGGACATCAGACCACTGTAGGCAAGCAAGGCAAAGCCACTAAACCACTCACAATAATATTCAATACACGGCTGCGATAGGAAAATCCGTACTGTAACTTGATCGACTTTTGGGAAGTGTACCTTTCACCTGCCCGCACTGGCAAAAATAAGCGATAGTAGAGTGAGTCAGGAGAATCTCTAATCTTATCTGCAGTACATACTGAATACAACGAGCGCGAGGCGGCGGCGAAAATGTTCTGTGTTCTACCTGCCATAAAAATAACTGCGTGTCACGGAACTCTTCGAGTAGGAATAGAAATTACATTTAGAGTACTATCTTTCTTTTGTTCACTGGTACCCCTCATCTATTTTCAATAACAAAAAAGTTTGTCGCTTATTACATTTTACCCTGCACTTTTCCTAAAACAGTGCGCCATACATTGTTTAAATATTTTTTTACCATTAAATTTCTAACGTAAGGAAAATTAACAGGTACCATCATTGGCAGGATAGTCCTCAATTATATTGTAAAAATTTAAGTCGTTTGAATGAATGGTTTTCGAGTGACAGGTTTAGTTTGAACGGTTCTTGGGCGCTCGAAGAGTGTTGTCGCCTGAGTTAGCTGCGGAACGACCAAAAATGGCGGACGAGTATACCCTACTTCTGGTAGTGAGCTCAGCAAATTTCTATTTCACACTTCCAACGAGAACTGATTAAACCTGCTCTCTATCTCTACACATCTTCCGTCCACCACATTTAAAATTTCCTTCATCTCATTGTGGTTCAGTAATTGAGGTTGTTTGGCTACTATGCACATACAGAGTACCATCTAAATTCTGTTTCAGCTGGTCCATTTTGGTGTTTTGCTCCTCTTGCAGCATTACTATCCTGTGTTCTATACTACTAGACAGTGTAATGAGCCTAGTATCCTGTTCATGCATGGAATTTTTGCAAGAGCTCAATTCCTCACGTAGGCTATAAATTCTAGATTCTATTTGGGTCTGTTCTTGAGAAAACTTACTTTCGACAATATTTATTTTTCCGATTAGTTTACTCCGGTTTTCATTGACAGTAATGATGCCTGATTCAAGGTTTTCTGACTGAGAGTCCAATTTTTCTGCCGGAATTTTTATTTCAGCATACAACGTTGCAGCATTGCAAAAGGTACAATCATGTCGCTAATTTCTAAACTAGTTACAGACGTTTTACTAGGGGTAGCCACATTATCACTGGTAGTATTTGGGTTATGAGTTAGCAGGTTTTCAGTTTTCCTATTTAATGGTGATACAACACTAGAAATTTTCAAAAGCTGGTAGCCTTCCTACTGGTTACGTATGGCTCTTATTTTGGCACCAGTAGCACAACAGACTTTAAAGGTATTTTCTGACAGGGTGGATTTTCAGGCTTTCTTTAAATTTAAACACTCGCCGAATAGTTGTCAATTTAATGTGTTAAATCATATTGTCATAAAATATCGCGATAGGTAATGACAGTAATCCACAGATGTATATTAGTGAGTATGTCTTACTACATACCTTGCAACATTCTCTATACATGATGATTAAAACTTTAACCAATTTGTCCTTTAGCTGCAACAAATTATTTGACACACAATCATAAATATTGTAATTCATTACACCAGAAAAACTTTCTTGCGCAGGGTTCGTACGCTTTTAAAAAACCTTAAAAAGTTCTTGAAAAAAAATTTACTTTAAGGCCTTGAAAGTGCTTCAATTTTATTGAAGCACTTTAAGGCCTTGAAAGTGCTTCAATTTTATTGAAGTGCCGTAATGTTTCTTATATCGAAGGAAGAAAGATGCAAGAAAAAAATTAGGTTAAATATTACAATTTTCTTTGTTTAAATCAACATTGTTACAACTCAATGTTGGCATGTTGTTGATCTTCACATGCTTGCGATGATATAGCCTATTGCCGATTACACATACTAATCTATTAGTGTGTATGTCGATATTTAACAAAATGACCAGTACTGCTCCCTGCTGTAGATATTTTTTTTTGTTGTTGTTGTTGAAGCCAAGTAACTTTCTGATGATGTTTACAAATTCTATTATGGTCATATGTTACTACATGCTAAGAAATAATGAATACAGCCATGGTGTTCAGTGCCCAAATACTTTAGATGTTCTGTACATCATTATTAAAGACATAAATTATCCATGCTTAGTGATTCGCCGGTAGGCTAGTGGTGGTTTTCATCTATAAGCATTGTTTTCATTTTACGAAAATTTACTTCTGAAAAATCAGATTCGACAACAGAATTTCATGTGTATTAATTTATAAAATGTTTAGAGCCAAATTGTTTTCATACGGTAATTAGTTGCTATGTAATGATGATTTAGTATCATTGCCGCCATTGCTGGTTGGAAACTGAATGTAAAAGGAATTAATGTGTTTACAAGTAGGCCTAGTATTGGTGTGGTTTGAGTAAATATGTTTTCTATTTAACATTAACGTTGATTTCACGTATAATAATTTATAAAGTGCTACTGAGGTTGTTGGTAGTTCTGCGGTGTCATTGGCGTTACATCTGGCACCTTTACAAATGCGGGAACATTTGTTGAGTTTCATGTATACGTTCAATTTGTGGTAATAATGTCCGGGAATTGTATATTTAGTCATTCGTGGTTATATCAAGAGGACTACAAAGACTGTATACGATCTTGTAAAAACAAATACTCTGCCATACGTTGTGTTTGTGATAAGGAATTTAATGTCTCCTCTATGGGAGAAAGTGCTCTGAAAAGCCACACGAAGAGCAAGAAACATCAAGAAATGTTGAAGCTGAGGAAATTTCCATCTGTAACAAGTATGCTGTTTCCGAGTGAAAAAGCAACCAGGTCGAATTTAACACCTCTGGGAGAGAACGATTCAGAACAAGGCACTTCTTTTGTTTTGGGCTATACCCAGTTTCAGCCATGGAGCCTATTTTGAATAATGGCGTCCTTGATGCGGAAATTATTCGGACATTGAGAACTATAGGAGTGCACAGTTCATGTAAGTCAAATGAAAATATTGGCAAAATATTTAACATGACTACATGGCAATTTTTGGATTTTTCCTTGCTTGGAAAATTATGTAGTCGAACTCTCAGTTCTTGCCTTTAATGAGAGCCTGAATGGCACGGATAAAAAAAAAAGCAACTGGACATTCACATCAGAAGATGGTATGGGAAAGAAGTGAAAACAAAGTATTTCACGTCCTTGTTTTTAGGACACAGTACTACAGATGATATCCTCACAGGAGTTCTGGGTGCTGTTGCTTAGTTCAAGCTCTCCCTAGCATTACAGCTGTCAATGGATGGTCCAAACGTAAATTAGAAAATGTACCGACTGCTCCAAGAAGATATTGCAAAAGAACATAACTGTTTTAAGGGCATTGTGTACAATATGCAAACCACAACTACCAATATTCAAAACAGGTTGCAATGCTACTGACTGCAATATTAATGAGTTTCTGGGAAGCCTGTAAACACTTTTTAAGGAGAAAATATTACGAGGCTGTTAGAGGAAATAATAACTTTCCCTTAAAATTTGTGAACAACAGGTAGTTATAAAATGTACCAGTTGCAGAAAAGGCCTTGGATTTGATACCGAAATTGAAACTTGCAAGTCATTTTCCACAGTGTGAAAGCATGTCTTACATGCACTTACACCTCTAAAATTAAAAGTGTTTGTTTCTGTAACAAAAATGCTGCAGCCTTTTCTCCTTGCATTTCAAACCGAAAAACCGATGCTCTATTTTTTAGTGAATACTAACGGAAAATTTTGATTCGTGTTCTGCAATGTTTTTTGAAACCAGATACACTAAAATTAGCCAAAACTTCATTTCAGAAACTCATTTATTTTGATTTCAAAGATATAAAAAATCAGTGTGCTACTGCAGATTGAGATCTTGCTTATATTGCCGAAAAGGAAGCCAAAGCATCAGTAACAACAAGTGGAGTGTAACAGAGCGATATCTTGTAAGCAAATTTATCTTGCAAGAAGCTGCTGATTTTCATTGTAGAAAAGTTGCTACAGAAGTCTCATGTTACTCGACTGTGAGAAGTTTGTCATGTCGTGAGCCTCGAGAGATGGCAACTTACAAGGATAAACAGAAGTGTGTAAATAAAATTAAAACTGTTATGAATTCATTGGTCGAATCAAGGCACATTTGTGAATCATATGTAGAAGTTCTGGCCCAGTATTCAAGCTTTTAGTATGAAGTTATTCCTCAAAACCAGTCAAAGTTGACAGATTTTGACTTCTTTCCTCTTCACTCTAGCTCAAGAATTGATGAGTTGTATATTGAGACGATGAGTGGCAGTAAAACAGTACCGGAGTCCGTGGAAAGTGGTGGAACTTCTTTTAATTTTAAGTCGTGGGCAAGCTACAGTAACAGTAGAGCGAGGTTTTAGTGTTAATATTCTTGTATAGAAGTTTAAAACTTAAAGGAAAGATCCTATTTAGTACAGAGGCTTATATGAGGGGGTTAGAATGAAAGTGATTGCTTAGTTTTGCAGAATTTAATGTTTTGCATAGAGTATTTTAAAAAACCAAAATTATTTTCAAACCATCCAATCTATTTATTTTTCTATATAAAATATGTGATATTCTTACTTTCCAACCCCCAAAACACAAAAATTTACTTTAAGAGCAGAAATAAAAGATTTATTTAATTTTAAAATAATGGATGTTTTGACTTACATTACTATCACTCCAAATGTTTTAAAATGTTATTAATGAAAATAAGTATCAAGGCATTCTTTTCTGATGCCAATGTACCACACATGAACACAATATTTGCACAAAAATTCAAACAAAATGTTTTTCAAGCACTCACTCTTGATCATCATCTGATAGAGAGTCCACTTCGTTTCACATCTTTGCTGACTTGATGTTTCTAAAATACCTGTTATACACTGGAGGTATGTATTTCAAAAGATAAAGCATGTCACACTTCTTCAGGTGGTTGATGATACTTGATTTATTGAAGAGTTTGTCTTGAGTGACTGTTTTTAGCATCCTCGGGCGACCACTCTGTAACGGTTTGAAGTTGATCTCTAAGAATTGAAAATCCTCTTGAAGAGTGTACTTGTACTGAATTGAAAATTGCTTTGTCTTATCGTACCTTAGCCACTGAATTTTTAACCAGTTTACAGGCTCACCGTCTACGCTTTTTTTTTTTTTTTTTTTTTTTTTTTTTTTTTTTTTTTTTTTTTTTTTTTTTTTTTTTTTTTTTTTTTTTTTTTTTTTTTTTTTTTTTTTTTTTTTTCGTTTTGCGACACATTTTTCAAGGGACTCTGTGGACAGGAAGTCGTCTGCTTGCACCTGTACTACAGAAAACTTCTTGTTCCTCTTTGCCTTTTTTATGATCTCATACCAGTGATCAGGAACGTAAATGGTTGCCGTTTTTACCAGTTTTTCTATCAGCCCAAAATCAGCATCGTTAGGTAAGTAAGAGTGCCCTGATACCATAAACTTATGGTCAATAACAGACACTGCTGGGTCCGCCTCTTGTGTTAGCTTCAATAAAGATAATGCCACTTTGAAGTTGCAATTCTGTCTCGTACAAGCATCGCTGTAAAGTATGATGTGCGACTTATTCGCAATAGTGGTGTTAATATAATGTCTGAGACAGCTTGCTATCTCCTGAGAGCCACGCGAAGCAATAGACTCGTCCCAAACATGCATTGTTGCTTCCCCAGTCCCTACATTAGGTATTCCCATGTTGTATGCACACATATTTCGCCTGTAGTAAGCTTCGGAAGCAGAAAGTTTCGGGAATGGTAACCATTTTTGAATATCAAAAGTAAGTGTGCAGATATTAGTGTCACTTTTAGACTACTCAGCATCCTCATGTGAAGCAGTGCGCTTTCTCTATTCTTCTTAGATGGAGTTCATGATTCACTTGTAACAATTTCTTCTTTTGTGGGTTATCTTCTACACTGAATGATTGTTGAAACTTGTCGCATCTTATACGTGTGTCTTTTCGTGGTTTGTGGAAATGTAAGTTAAATTCGGTACTGGACACATGCCTGTAGTAATGTTCTTTTACTGGTTCAAAATTACTTTCCCTAGAAAATTTGACATACAGAGTTCATACATTTTTCTGATATTCAGCTCGGGATTCAGAAACCTCCTATTTGGATTTTCCTTCCGGGTGTAGTGGCCCTCAAACGCTGGGAACTTCTCGATGTGATCCATAACAGTCTGTTTCTGAAATCTTATTCACTGGAGCGCGTTTTCCTCTTCGATATTCTCCAGGAGATTTGTCACTTTTTATTTTCTGTATTGCTCGTAACACTCTTCCATTCGACATCATGCCTAAAGTGTTTAGAAAATACTTTTTGCACACTGTTGTGCCATCATGTTTCTGCAAGTGATACACATGCGAACAACCCATAGGATTTCTACTGCCATCTCGTGGTCTCTTTTGTTTTATTTGTACTTGATGTACTAGACCACATAAAAAGGCATTTTGTTTGCCAAAATCACCCATCTTCCAGAAGATTTCAAAAATGCCCCTTCTTTCCTCTTCACTAAAGTTTTCAACGCACTTTTTTCTGCAGTGACAGTCCACATAGGAAAACTTCTTACCTTCAACTTTGGTTCTTTTTTTATTCGTGTAGGTCTAGCCAGAATTTCTCAACCTTTTAGCAGCAGCCTGCTTCCACATACACTGTTTCCTTTGGCGCTTTCTGCGTCTGGTGTTCTCTTAAGTGTCTGAAAACAAAGAAATCGTTTTACAGGTGATTGTTATTTATTTGGATTATAAAACTACAATGTATAAGTTTAGCTTCAATAAAACAATGAAGAGGATTTTCTACAAAAAAGGGCGAAACTTTTGTGAAACTTTATGTATTGTTACTAAAATGCTTTGTAATGGTTGCTGTCCTACTTATATGGTAATCAAAGCTGAGTGAGCGAGAGGGCTTTTATGGCTCTTTAACATCGAGGTCTTTACAGTCTGTGTAATCAAAGCTGGATTGGGATTTAATAGCTACGCAATGTATTAAAAACGATGATCCATGTGTAGTTCCCGCCTGAGGCAGGGTCTACGGATTTGATGAGATGAGACTGACCTGTGAATTAGCAGACTATTCTACCCGAGAAACAGTCATGTCGCTACAAGAATGCATGATATGGGATGAAGTGGGTATGAATGTGAATGAAGTAGGTTTTACGGCCCTTTTTCTAGCTAAGGTCTTAAGAGCCGACGTGGGGATGATATGAGTGTGGAGCAGCACCGAAATGAAGGGATAGGGGAAACAGGAAAACCCCTAGAAAATCCGCTGACCAGCGACATCGTCCTGGCACGATTTCCACTAGCGAAACGTCCGGAGTGACTTGGCCGGGATTGAACCCCGATCGCCTAGGTGAAAAGCGAGCGACTTAACCGCTCGGCCGCCGCAGCCCCGGTGGGTATGAAGCAGAGCCGGAATGCTAGGAGCGGGGGGAAATGGAGATCTTAAAGAAAACCCTCTGGCCAGCAGCAACGTCCCACACGATTGCTACATGCGAAAATCCGGGTTGACCCCGCTGAGAATCGTACATAGATTGCCTTTGTAGGAGGCTTGTGCTCTGGCGAGGAGCCACCATGGCCTCACTGTATGAGACAGCAAGACATAATAATTCACTTTAGAGGATTTTTATGGGAAAAAAACTATATTGTTACTTAGTAAGACTGAGCTTAACAATGCTAAAGACTGATTTCACCATTTACTGACTGGTTAAATAAATATATTTTTTTTTACTTATTTAATTGCAGATGCTATTCAAACTGTAAAGTTAGACATTATCGATTTAGAAAAGTTATCTAAAATATTTTTACTTGAAGTTAAGTGAGTTAACGAGAGGGCTTTACAGCTTTTAACAGCTTAGGTTTTTAAAGCCAATAACTAAAGGATAAGATTTTTCAAATTCGTGGTCATAAACACAATAATAAATTACTTCTTAAATTAACTACTGACAGCTATCCGAAAAAGGCATTAGAACACACTAAATAATTTGCAAATATGTACTCTAACCTCATATTAATACATCCAACATTAACGTAATTCTCATCCAGTTTAAAGAAATAAGTGACAGTGAAAGAGTAAATAACTTCAGTCATTAAACACTGCAATAATAATTGTATTAACCTGAGTAAGAACATAGGTTGTAACGTAAAAAAATTTCTGTTAACTTGATCGAGGCAACAATGTTTACGTTTAATGTTTTTGTTTAAACAAGCCCTCAGTACAACTAACTGAATAGTGTGTTTTGTAGTAATGTACCCGCCTGAAGTCAGTTTGCAAAAAAAAAATATTTCTAACTAACCTGATTTCGCATTGTTGTATCGCATCGTACATTTACAGCTTGTATTACATAGACATCCTCTGCAGTCAGTCATTTCAGAGTCATCTGTAAGTTATAAATTTGTAATGGAATAACATTTCAGTTGTGTAGCAATGTTTAGTATATATGTTCAAAAATGGCTTCTGTTTGGGTTACACTCGTTAAGAAAACCTAACACAATATGAACAATGCATGCACGTTAACACAATATGAACAATGCATGCACGTTGGTACAGATATTGCCAACACAGGAAACCTATTTTCTCTATGGGCCGCCTGCATCCTCAAGAGGTTTAGTGTGAGCATACAGTAAGTCAGACTTACTGCACTGTTCCTTTTAACAGATCACAATTCAAGTTCAGTAGTAAAAGAAAACCTGATATTTGTTGAGTAACAAATGGAGCTTTGACTTACCTTGTAACGTGCAATTTAGGGGTTTATTTAAAATACGTAATTGTAGATTAAAAAATTCAATTTGAAAATAAAAGAAGGCGAAGTGAATTGAGACAGAATCTGATCTCTGAGGGCGGAGGTTTGTAGGATGCTCGACACTGATTGGCCGGGGGCACCCTCTCGTGACCACTGGACTGGGAAGGTGGTTTGCCGCCAAGATAGGGAAGAGCCGCGACGGGGAAAGTGGGTCGAGGCATTTGGCCGCGGACGTCGAGAGAGAACGAAGGTCTCCCATTTTCAGCTATGTTTCGGATATCAGGGGCGGCGGTAGGCACACGTGATATCATTCGTCGCGAATAATATTTCTAAATAGTGAAACTGAAAACAAAGACGGGCGGCAGTAGGCACCCAGAGTATGTGACGTTCATTTTCTTGAAGGATAAAAATCTGTATTTTATTGCACTCCCTACGAGAGCAGTTCACGTTAGATTCACTGAGCCAGAAAACGAACATTCAGTTTTTTTTGCCGAGATAGATAAACCCCGTGTTACCTGTGTGGTACTTACGAGGAACATTGTAACCTCACTTTATATTTGAATGCGGAACATAAAAAAATTGCGCCATTTTACAACAACCTCAGTTTCTCCAAATTAGTGACATACTTCACTTTCATTCTAACCCCTTCTTATGTGACTTTCTAACTGCTCTAGGTGGAGTAAAAGAGCTATACAAAATTTCAAGTAACTATGATCTTAGGCTGCTAATGCACGGCAGAATTATATGTTATATTTATAGGATAAAAAATTAGCTGAGAAAAATAAGAGAAAATGTGAAAAAGACATAGAGAATGACAAAAACAAATATAAGCAGGTAGAAAAGATATTGCATCACTTACACAGTCTGCTGACGAGTTGGTACAGAAGGCAGAGGACACTGGAGAAGTGACATTCATTGCCTCATCAAACTCGCTAACTCGCTTCGCCGAACACCTAAGGATAACGTAGCCCATTTTGATGAATTGAAGAAGAAATTAGCCTGTTTGGAACATGCTTATATCAGCACAGACATATTTGTGTCCAAGGCAATATTGTCTGTATCAATATGTTGGAAGTTGTGTTCTTTTCATTTAAACGATAAGTACTGTGTATTTGTGAACCTAGACAGAAAACAATGAACTTTATTCAGATGAAGCAAGGAAGGTAAGGAAATAACATGTGATCAACTTTTTACCAAGAGTCAATCTTTAACACATAGTTTATAACATTAATTTATTTTTAAAATATTTAAACTGATGCTATGTTTTATGGAGTTACTACGACAATTTCCATTTTCCACAGATCTCTTTTTTTCAGCATAGATATAGAATCACTATGCTTTTGCTTAAAGAATTACATAATATAGACTGAATTAAAATACATTATAAATAAGCTAAAGCAATAGGAAAATAATTTAAGACATTGGGAACCAAGAACTGTACACAAGTAAATTAAGTAACATTTTTACAATATAAATAAACAAACCATAGCTGTAATTTAACCAATGGGACAATACGATCATAATTATAATTTTTAAAAATCATTCTTTTTTTTTTCTGAAACATCACACACTGGTTCGTACAAACGACGAAATTATGGAACTAGAACGAGCTACAATACTTCAAAGAGGAAACTGGTTTTGGATGGAAGAAAGGAGAAAATTGTTAACAACATCACATTTTGGGACATGGCAGAACAATTGAGGCACCACATAACACGAACACTGAATGTTGAATAAGCCATACAAGTGGACTGAGTATTTATGGCAGCACATAATGCTGAAATAGCCAACACAGGCCTGATGGTCGCATTGTCGTCGTACCTGGCCATAGGCCCAATATCTAAATGCCCGGTCTCGATGCTTAGTTTTCTTCAGACATTCCTAAGCCCATCCAGACCTTCTCCGCCCAGGATAGTGTGGATGTGCAGTGCCATGTTCTGCTTTAGTCAGTGTGTGTGTGTGCTAAATCAAAAGGTGTAATGTAAATACAGTGCAAAAGCATAGTAGTGCTAATTTAATATGTGCATCATCAAAAGCACTAGTACGACTTACCGAGACATCACATCCATCATAAGCCTCGTAATTTTGAAAGTGTATGTAAGTTTTTTTCTCAGCAAGACATTCGCCAACAATTCAAAACTTAATTCAAAGAATAATTCTGTTCGATTTTATGTATAATTAGACTACATATTAGTACTGGGTTGTTGTCACATCTCTAATAATTATGCATTATGTTAATTGTCATAACTTCCCTATTTATTTTACTTGTAATTATTTGCCTATTGCAGACAGTGTTTCAGTACTCTGTTTGGTAGAGTTCAAACATTTTACTCACTGTCACATCTGATGGAAGGTAAAGAGCTTCTGTTTGATTTCTGTTGTAATGGCTTTTATATTTTGGAAATTTATTTATATGTTCCATGATGTCTGCCTTTTGTTTCTCAGTTATTCTATTGTGACCTCCCGAACATCCCCTGTTATCTTTAATCTTTGTATCTGAGCGCAATTTTGTCATTGCAGTATTTACCCTCTTTGTTGAAATGCGTAATGTTTGACAGAACATGACTCTTACATACTTGAATACCTTCGATGTGGTATATTCTTGTGTATGTTCGTTTGTTACGGTCTTTACTCCTGTGCCGATTGACATTCTCTTCTTTCACCATTGCGCCTATCAGTGCAGTTTGAACATCATAGTCTCCCATTTCTCAAAACTTGTTAAAACAATGTTCTCTCTTTTCTACATCCACTTTTTCATGACATTTAAGCATGCTAGAACATATGTAATCTCGAAATATTTTTGGTTCAACAATACTCCCTTTATAGTTAATGTATTGTTTGTTTGCATTTTTCCTCTTTTTTCGTTGCTGTCTTGATGCACCTTGGAATTTCCTTTTTCTACCTTTTCTTGGCCTTCCACTCCAACCTCGTTCAGGGATGTTTGACTCATTTGTATCATGAGGCGATGGAGTCCTTTGCATCTCTCCTGAGAGATGCATTCCTGTGATCTGATCAGTCATACGGGATGTCCCAGGCATCACTGTAGCATTTTCATTCCGTATTATCTGCAATAACACATAATTTTATTAAAACAAATACATAACAGTGGTCAGTGCAAGCATAACAGCATTGTTCAAACAACAAATACTTACATCATTACTCTCTTTGTCTGTATGCATAATGTTTGATGCCGTCTTTGACATCTCTCCTGAGAGATGCATTCCTGTGATCTGATCAGTCATACGGGATGTCCCAGGCATCACTGTAGCATTTTCATTCCGTATTGTCTGCAATAACACATAATTTTATTAAACAAATACATAACAGTGGTCAGTGCAAGCATAACAGCATTGTTCAAACAACAAATACTTACATCATTACTCTCTTTGTCTGTATGCATAATGTTTGATGCCGTCTTTGACATCTCTCCTGAGAGATGCATTCCTGTGATCTGATCAGTCATACGGGATGTCCCAGGCATCACTGTAGCATTTTCATTCTGTATTATCTGCAGTAACACATAATTTTATAAAAAAAAAAACTTTAAAGTGATCAATGCAAATATGGTTTGCAACAATGCTCAAACAACATACTACTAACATCATTACAACAGTCTTCTGTAACATAAGACCTAGTAATATTGCCATCAGTGTATGGCATTTCTCTCCTAATTCCATTATCATCCTTGGGTGTATGGGCTGATGTTTTGTTTGGATCAGCAGTCATGGTTTCAGTGTCAATACACATCTGCAAAATAAAATATTACTTCGATACATATAACAAATTAACAGGTGTAACATGTTTAGCTAAGTAGAGGGAAATGCAGTGGCAACTAACCTCATAGCATTTGACTGTAGCGTATGTCATTGGAATACCGCCTCTTGTAATTACAGCATCATAATCCATATTGCACAAATCACTGCCATCTCCATACAATAAACTGCCAGTTTCATAGCATTGTCCTTGAAATATAAAATTACGCAATTAATATATTTTGATAGAAATACGTCAACAATAGGTTAAGCTTATCCACAGTTAAAATGTTCCTTTCATTATGATGTGGCTCTTCCATTGCATAACTGGATTTGCCAGAATCTGTACACTGCGCAGTTGTAGGAGACACATCATAGCTGAAAACATTTCCAGGACAGAAACTAGCGTTGGTTGCTATATAGGGGTGACCATAGTAACATCATTGTCAATTTCCTACAAAAACATAACAAAATATTCAATTAACATAGCTCAATAAAGTGTAGAGTTCCCCCACATATCAGTTTATTTACATTATGCTTAAATTAACCAGCACCTTTCATCACTTAAGAGTATGTTAAATACTTAACGACTTAGCTTACACCTTATTAATTAAAATAAACAGTATGTTGAAAAATTGTATTAAGTTATCAAAGCTAAGCTATACCCTATAAGGTATGTGTTAATATTTTTAATGTTGCTCCAATAGAACTGGTTAATAATCAGTATTGTAGCACAGAACAAAATTTATTTTTATACATATTTCGAGAGATGTTATTTCTTAAATGTTTTAAAGTAATTAATTTTTACATTCTTTTGTATACAAGTGTTCCTGTATAACTTAATTAAACTAACCTGCAATTGTGTAGACTCTGCATCTGCTGCTTCTTTTGTAGTGCGAAGGCTAACTACATACTTCCCTCTTGAAGTAAACATGTTATTTTTATTCTTAACAAGAGAGATGCATCTCCATAGCATTATTACATCTAAAATAATATAATTTCTACTGAAACTGAAACATAAACACCATACCGGCACATTCATGACTAATTGTTGTGTATATGCATTCTTCTTATTCACAGGTTGTGCAGGACATGGCCTTTGCAGTAACAGATTTAGCCAACAAACTAATAAACATTTGGAGTTGGTTCCTTTACGCAAAATGTAAATGTGTAGTTGGTTCCTTCATGCAAAATGTTAAGATGTAGATGGTTCCTTTATGCTTGGCCAAATAATAAAACTTGGAGTTGGTTTCTTTATGCAAAATATCAAATTGTTGATAATGGTAGTGGCAGTTGGTCCTTTAGATCATAGATAGCAGCACATTGCAGTAATACCTTGGTTCTATTTTGCATAACAAAGTACACATGTTAAGCTATGTTTTGCAACAGAAAACCAGAAAATTAAAAATTGGTGGTTGGTTCCTTCTTCCATAACTACGTCCATTTCGAACATGGAAAGTTCTACAGTATATAAAATTATTGATAAATGTAGGAGAGATGTCCCCGAAAACCATATGCTTTCAATTGTTTTAGGATACCATGACGCCAAGTGGTGTCATAGGCCTTCTCAAGGTCAGAAAAGACGTCAAGAAGATTTTGTTGCTGTTTAAAGAAATTCTATGTTGCTGTCTCTAATCCGACTAGACGGTCTACCTTGAACAGTGTCAATGAAAGCCACTCAGGAGAGATGTTAGAAGCCTCCAAGACTCGATGTAATACACGAGCCGGATATTTGTAATTCTCTCCATTGTTTTGCAGAGATAGATAGTCTGCGAAATCGGGAGAAAACAGACAATTTATTTTTCCTTCCCATGATTTTAACCAGAATAAGTGTTGCGAAACTCCTTACGATGTAAAGCCTTCCAGACTGCCACACGAGATTAAACATCAGCAGTAATTTTATTTGCCCTTCATGTCGCAAGTTTTGTAGCACTGCATAATAAATACAACCGGGCCAGCAGAAGTGTGCTTCGAGCGGGAGAGGGATCTCTCGAATTCAAGTAGAGAAAATACCTTGGCCCTTTACCTGCGAAAACCTAATTTCACGCCCTGCTCTTCACAGCATGTATTTATAGTCTGAAATGAGGGTAGATATCGGTCGCAGCTCATGCTGACAAAATGTCTGCCCAAGTAAGTTGCAAATGTCTTCCGAATTAGTACTTACTGAATTATTCTGCCGAACAAAAGGAATACTTACACTAAGGGGTAGTCCGCTTATCTTTATCACACTATCCCAAATATATTTACTGAGTGCATGTACTAAGATATGACAGAAAGATCCTCCTTTGCTTTCCCGTCTTATCCGTCTAGCATGTACCCTGGTGGTGCGAAACAGCTCTAAGTTCACCTGAGTTGGATGCAACATAAACTTGGAAAGCTCACATCGCATTGAAAGGATTGCACCCTTGCACTCATTATTCCACCAGGGCACAAGTCTATGCCGACAAGAGGATGACTTCGGTATGACAACTTCTGCTGCCGTCACAACAACTGCAACAAAAGATGAGAGAGCCACAACCATTTCACGAGGTTCGGCCGCAGTAATGTGAAGTAACTGACTGTAGCATTCCCAGTCTGCCTTTCTTTATTTACCCAGCGAGGAAGAAGAAGTGGGGGCAGCATCAAAAACATAATTTAAGACAAATGGAAAATGGTCACTACCACAGAGATCAGGGTAGACACAACAATCTAAGTCGGTGACCAAAGCTGGGCTGAAAAATGACAAACCGATATGCTCAGTGGTGCCAGTATGAGAGGTGAAGTGTGTAGGAGCACCATTTTTCAATAGGATCAAGCTAGTATTAGTAAGCAGACACTCGACTACACGTCCTCTGCCATCCTGGTAAATGTTCTCGATATGTCGTTGTGAGCATTTAGATCCCCAAGAAGAAGTAAAGGAGGTGGGAGCTGGGATATCAGATCCTATTAGCCGGCAAGGCGAAAACTTTGTGTTGGCGGTATGAACACGCGACAAATAATTACAAACGTGCCGACGTACGCCCTGACTGCTACCGCTTGCAGACTTGTTATAAGCATCGCAGCTGCATGATTTATTAAATCACTGACAATAAAACACACGCCACCGCACGCATGAGCAACAGCTGCGTAATATGCGCGGTAAAATGCTATCGTCGTAAGGAGACATCAGTTGTTGGCCGTGTGTTACTTGAAAACAAATAACAGATGGGGTCAGGGATGCAATTAATTGCCTTAGTTCTTCAAGGCAGCTAAAGTAACCTCGGCAATTCTGTCGTAAGAGTGACATGAGGTATATAAGAAAGAGAGGGCGGTCTTTAGTTTAATTTCCCCTTATATCTATTTAAAACTGCACCGTTTGGGTGCCTACAGCGCTCTCGTCGGCAGTGCACAGTGGGCTACATGACTATTGCAGATACTTAATGGCTCGGAAGGCTGTTGTTTAGTATCGCCTATATTTTCTTGCTCCTACTCTATGTTTCCCCTTCTCCTCTTCCCCGCGCAGGCGCGTTAGCTAGACTCTGGCCAGGTTGAACTAGGTTCTTGTGTGGGCCGTCAGCTTACTTCTCTTCTGGACGTGGGCAGTGATAATGTAAGTACTTCCGAGCTCCTAGTGTAGTGTGATAGGGTAGGTTGGGGACTTGTCCCCCCCATGGCGAGCAAGGCGGCTGCCGTCATGTATTGTATCTGAAATAGTTTGTTTAAATGCATGTTTTTTTTTCTAAATTCCTTTTTCGGTCGCTGTCTTATAAAAAATGCCAGACTTTAAAATGTTTTATGTAGGGTTTTGCTGTGTTCGTTGCCATTTGACTTTTCTGCAAAGTATTTGTTAGCTGTTCTGATTATTTGTTGCCCGATGGCTTTTTACACACACGTGTGTTGCTTTATAAGTACTAGCTTTGTAACCATAGATTTTGACATTATGGAGCCGACGGAGTAACTACCTTTTGTGATGACACATTTGATGTGTCATGTATTTCATGTAATTAAATTCTGACTTGCACAGATATTTCTTTTTTCAAGCTGGTATGCTTTGTGATCCTTGTAAGACTAATTAGTATTTTTTTGTAAAATTTTCACTTAAATAATAATTTTCCGTTTCACAGATGTCAGTAATGTCCACTGTTAGGATTAAATGCACATAACTGTATTTTCCATTTGTTTTAATTGCCAACTTTGTAACTATATTAATGATCATTTTTCATTATTAAATCCTACTTGTTATACATGTTTCAATTTGTAATTTTTACAATCCGAAACACACAGTATGTTACAAAACATGTTAAAAAACTGGAACCATTATCAATATCAGCCACATAACCAATAGCCATATCTGCCTCTAACACCTCAGGGGCAAGTTAGTGAGGTGGTAAGAAGATGGTGGTTTTACTGCTTGTGGCAGGACCACCAGAATTTTCTATAGTTGGTATTGGATTTTGTGGTGTGGTTTGACTTTACCAACTGATTTTGATGGTTCTTGTAGGCGGGACATACTGTGTCCCGACTGTCGTCCATTTCGTCGGGACCTTTCGTAGCTCTTGTACAACGACAGACTCCTCTGTCGGTGTCATCACATCGAGAGTCTGGGTACATGCGCTTGTCGGGCTTTAAACCTCTTGTTTGCTTCACCAATTAAAATGTTGTGTTGTTCCGACCGTCTGAATACTCTTGCTCCTCTTACAAAACTGGGCATTCCTTCGACCATACTGTGTGTCTGCCTTGACAGTTGACACATGTCAAAGGTTTGCAGAATTTCTCTTTGTCAGGCTGTACTAAATCGACATATTTCGGGCATACTGAAGGTAATTTGCAATCGGCCGATGAATGGCCGTACCTAAGGCAGTTGTAGCAACGGAGTGGTGAGGAAATGAATCGTTTCACACTAACACCAAAATAACTAACTTTTATTGTTACTTGTAGGACTGGGACACCAAATGTCAAGAATACAGTAGCAGTTGTACAAGTACGTTATCGTATTTTTTCTGTCTCGATGGACAGTAACTTCAACGGGGTACTTCTTTGTTAATTCATTGAGACCTTCTTTGCTTGCAGCCACGTGACTGGGCGACTATGATCGCCTCGATCAACAACACTCTGTTCTTATTATTTTGCATCCCTTGACTGCACCACCAGCAGCACCATCAAGTTGTTTTAGGGAGCTCAAAGGGCAACACTTTCTCAAGCGTGTGCCTTTCAAGACCTTTCACTACCAGGTAAAGCGCACTGGGCAACTTATATTCACAACTAAAACCCATAACACTGTTCGGATCATTACCATTATCAGTCCTTTGTCGTTTGTTTCAGTTGTTGGGGGAGTCGCAACTGCGAAGTACTTTTTGAAGCCACTGTGAAAAGCCCCTGTCAGATTCAACCTTGCTTTCAGAAGGGAAGAAAATAGAAGCCAGTAGTTGGAACACCTTACAGTTTGTGCCGTTGGGAGGACGACTTACCTCCCACAGACCTAAGCAGCTACCCCTCGCAGCTATTCATTGCAAATTACTTCCCACCGAGGCAAACATGGTACAAATCGTGGGCTTCATCCTGAGCGAGGCCATCTTCATTCCCGTACCTAGGAAAACATCCCAGGCTCCCCACTATAAAAACACCTTGGTGCCATTTCAGAGAACTTGTAGTAGATTACACCGACCTCAACCATACTGTGGTAAAACGCACCAGTGTGTTTCTGTGCATGGGTAGAGCGGCCATGACAACCCCTCCCGCTAGGACGGCAAAAATGGGTAAACGTTTATGTGGATATGGTCTCCGTCTGCTGAACCAGCGAGAAGGATTCGCTAAACCATCACTAACAAAGGTACCCTGCATGGTCACACAATTCGGAGGCAGCACTCATAAGCGAGGATAAGCCCTCATTATGAAGAACACCGCCCTGGCCTCTAACGATGAAATAGAGAAGGAAGATACGATGGGACGCGGTGATATGAAAAGAGAAATGGTGATGAGAAAGTAGTATATGAAGAAAGAAGAAAGAAAAATTAGGTGAAGGTCTGTCAACATTTTATGTACGGACCACATCCCGATTAGTAGCTCCTTAAAGCAAGCAAGGTTTGTTTTGATAAAGAATTGGCAGTTCATGATGCGAGGCAGACAAGCAATACCTTGAAAAAAAATAAATATACGAAATTTGCTTTTTTCAGATGAACCTTGCTATGTTATACATTCTACTTACATCAATGTCTTCCGACACCATATTAGAAAACTTAAGTGTCCTTTTATAAAAGGTCTCCGTGTACATACAATTGTTCATACATGATAGAAGTACAGGTGGTGCCATGTGCTTATGTGACATGAGGCCGACGAGGAAACTTGTGGGGGAAATAAGCGACATGTGCTATCAAAGAACTTGCATTACTACCTTCAAATGTAAAACATGTGACCGACATAAAAAAATTCACATGAAGCTGCAATGTTTCTATTCGCAACGTAGGAAAACCAGAATTTGAATATATATTATTGATCATTGCATGTTAGAGAAAAAAGTTCCAGTGACATATCAACGTGACTGCTATCAGTCGAAATGTTCTGTTTGGCATTATGTCACGAGAAAAAGAATTACCGTAAACCGTTCGTGCGAGGATGCAGTTATGAAAGTAGGCAAATTTGAAAGCAAAACTGGCAACTTTCATACCCTCTTTACCACTGAAGTCAGGATTCAGTTTTTAAAAAATGTGTAGGTAAAATGGCGAAATACAGGTTTCAAACAATCACCTTTTCATCTACGAATGAAGCTCAATGACGTCAACGGCTCACCCTCTTCGAGACTGTTCTTGTATATCACTGTCCCATATTTATTTGTGAATCGGAAACACCTAACATTACGACAGTGAACTTTATTCACTTCTGTGTCTTTCTTGCGAAGTTGCAATGTGTTTTTAAGCATGCCTGCAAAATCCAAGAAGTCAGCATATGACAGTTCGAGAGCTGCAATTTTTTTGCCAACGTTGTGTTTAGTGAACCCCTTGGCTCTAGCCATTGATACGTTCTCGCAAGATCTTGTTACTTCAGAAGGTGAAACTTGATAAGATTAATTTCAATCTATCGAGAATCAACAATGAGGGCGAAACTGGGATTTACTACGGTTCAGCACAAAGCATCCAGAGACAAAACAAATGCAAATCATGAGGTAAAATAGCAGTCATAACTTGTATGTCAGCTGTAAGCCACTACATTCCTTCTCTGCAGAACTGTTCGATGGGGCCCTTCTAGGCTCGATTCGTGAAGTCTCAGATTCAGGTTGGATTACTGACCCTTTATTCCTGGAGTGGTCTGAGCATTTCATATCCATTGTTAAGCCTACAATAGGGATTAGCATGAAATTGCCATCACATATATTATAAGTTTTATTGAATTAATGGAGACAAATTTAAATGTAAACATCCAATAAAGAACGCCGTAATATAGATGAATATAAACTGAATGCTCCCAAGAAGATGCCACTGGCTGAAGAAATCAAAATATTTAACACATTTCTTAAACAACGACAGGTATTGATCACTTGAGCTGTTGAATTCTGCGAGTCAAGAATGCTATGGAGAATTAAATGAAGTTGCCTTATGAAAGACACTAATTTTGAATATAAGACGAGTTAGGGAAGTATAATAAAAGGGATTTAAGCGATTACATGAAGACTCCACCTACTCACAGTAGTAGTTCAGAAATTTTTGAGACATTGTCAGCCGCTGAAAAAGTTTTGGCTAAAACCTTGAAAATTGTCGAATTCAAAGAGAAAATGGTAGAAAAGTGCCTGTTATACTGAACATTGACTTGCAAGAAACTATTTCTCTTCTGATTCAAAAGAGGAAAAACTGTAGTATAGATGAAAGTAATGATGTGTTATTTCCTGCAATGAACAGTTCAGGTGGACGCCACTGGGCTGATGCTCTCATACGAAAATATTCTCGAAATTGTGTTGCCACAAATCCTAATTGTTTGATATCAACATGTTTGAGAAAGTGTGTTGCTATGCTAGCTCAGTTGTTGGGCTACGATTTTAGAATTCATCGACAATATCATAGATTATCAGAGGACACAATGGATCTGGCCAAAATTTGATAACTTTTTATTAATGTGGAGGAAAAGAGACCTTTCAGCGATGAGAAATGCAAATCTGGATGATACTAAAGTTAATTGGGAAGTACTCGACCTGGACGAAGAGGAAATTGAAGACGAACTGGAGGAGAACTTCCAACATAACACTACTGCCATCCAGATACAAAATACAACTACAACAAAACTCGGTAAAAGGTCTACAGGAGCTACAAAAACCACTAAGAAAAATAAGAAAAACTATGTCCAAGAGAAGAAATTGATGTGGTTGATGACTATTTTAAAGGATTTATCCACTTGCAGAAAGTACCTGGAAAAAAAGAAACATTGAAGAATTCATACATCAACCGGTACATTGAAGGATATAAAATATGCTATGTATAATTCTTTGAAATACGAAAAAGTAAGTCTTCTCGGTATTTGTTTAAGTAAAATACGTATTTTAGTAATATATATATATATATATATATATATATATATATTGTGGTTCATAATAAGTTTTCATGGATTGATTTTAAGCATTTGGATTTTAAATGTAAATTTTTCAAAATTGTCATATATTAAGTGTATTATTTCTGTGCTTGTCTCAAGATGTAATCTTTATGTATGCACTTCCTGTAATAATTCTTATGTATATTTTCGTAATCAGCTGCATATTGAAATTTGTGAATCGAGGAACCCTATAGTTTAGCTAGAATTTTTAACACAAAAATCCATGTTATATGTATTAAATTTATCGTAAATAAACTTTATGCATACAATTACTAGCCTGCCATTAGTTTATGCCTTTACAATTTATTTTTGAAATAAGATAGGTACGAAGACAACAATGGAAAATTATTGTGTTTAATCCAAACATTAACTTATCTTGATATTTCTCACACACTGATATTGTTAATATGATTTGTAATTCTCCTCCAACAATCTTCAATCGCACTAGTTATAAAATTAAATTGATACTCATCACCAAACAGGCTACAACATTTAATACAATTTCATGTTTGTTAAGTGTATTTATATACTGTGTAAGAAATCAGAAATCATATTTTGGAAATGCATTCATTCTTGTTGATGTTAATTTGTGTTATGTGTATATATATATATATATATATATATATATATATATATATATATATATATATATATATATGGCAAAAAGTAAACAAAATATATACTGGTGTAATGCACAACACTAAGCAAAAGGGTAAAACATCCACCATGTGCTTACGACAAACGTAATTTACTGGGCAAGGGGTAGCACGAAGCATAAAAAAAACATGGGGAACAATAGCTACAGCTACGAAATTAAATCAATTGGTCCAGAGCAGCCAATGTAATGTAAAACAACATGGCGGCAGGGCAAACTTTGTGACAGATAAAATCAAAATGGTAAAATATTTTAAATGTAGAATATGTCATAGAATAGAGTGAGGAACGGAATTATTTGTGATAAGTGGTTCAATTTAAAAAAAAAAATCCTGTTATATACAAGAGCACGATGTTCCGACTGACGAGTGGGCTTGCGAGGCCTGCAGAAAGCACCTTCGTCATAAATTGAGGAAGTAAATCGTTACAAGTGCCTTTTCGGAATTAATTACATAGTTGGAGGAGACTATAAAAATTCTGCACGAAGAAATATGTGAGGTAAACAAGAAACTTTGGCTGAAGGAGGATTTTCAAGGTACAAAGCATGATGTATTACGTGGAAGCAGTCGAATACAACAGACTGCTTCAAATACTTCCACAGAACCAAAAGAAAAAACTTAAAATTGTTAGACGGTAGTAAATAAATACGTGATGACCGCAGGAAACTGTGACTTTCCACCATTACCGCGTAGGTAATTTGGTGTACTGTTCGGAGAAAATAAATAACGTCAATAACATAACCTCAGCAACTGAAAGGAATCAAGAAGTGCTTGAATAAGCTAATAGTCAGAGACGAGGCATCGCTGCCAAAGTTATGCAGAAGATTAGTAATATTGAGGTATTGGGATTAGTTAAACCTGGTGCTCGGTTTAGATGAAACAATCCAGGGAATAAGTTTAGACTGTAAATCTGCTAATAAACAAGCTTTGATTGTAATTCAGGCTGGTGGCAATGACCTGTACAAAAACCAAGCTGGTAAATTTACTATTCACTTAAGTACTGATTTATTGTTTGCACTGTTCCTAATTGGTTCGACTTAATGGCATAATCATGTGTAAACGATTAAATTTTACTAACGAATAATAGACTAAAGACTGTGATCAACACAATTTTGTAAATGTGAGGTTAACAAATTATTAAGAGAGCAATGGCTATGGCCATGAACAATGGCGTATGTCCACAATCCAATAAAATTTAATTGTAAACTCCCATTGCAACAAACATTTAATAATCTTACCAAGATAATGTTTACAAGGCATGTACAACATTTAAATGATAAGGGAAAAGAAAATATAGCTAGTGAAATAGCCAATTTCATAAATTTCTGTTGGTAAAAATAAAATAAAAAATCTACCCACATTGATTGAAAAATAGTTGTCAAATTGAAACATTCGACAAAAATACATTTCTCGGTAGGTAAGTGATTAGAGTTAAACAAAATAATGTTGCTAAGAATAATTTTTTAAGAAAATAAAGATGTGTAGAAAAGTAAACAACGAAAGTTTCTCAAAAAGCCAAATAAATAGAAATAGCCAGAAATTTCTAAACAAGAAAATAACTACAAAATTAAGTAAAAGGGTTTTATCTGTTTTTCACTTAAATGTAAGATATTTAAGGTATAAAAGTTTAGAAGTAGAGGAACTTATTGGGACACTGAAAGAGGATCCAACTTTTTATCTGTATAACTTAACATTGGTGTCTGCAGGAAGAATTGAAATTTATAAAAAATTGCTGATTATAAACTAGCTTCCTACTGTTGTAGAAGTGATACACCTAGTGGATTTGTCTGTGTATTTGCAAAAGAAGGTGTAAATTATAAAGTCAAGCATGAAGTAGGTTGCTTTAATGAAGATAAATGTTTTGAAGGAACATTATTAGAAGTTACAAAAGAAGACTTTATTTTAATCTGTATTTATCGACCACCTTATGGACAAATATGATAATTTTTTTTAACAAGCTAGGAGCTGCACTAAAACTGGCAAGATAAACATACTCTAAGAGTAATACTATGTGGTGAAATAAACATTGCCCTGAGATGTACAAATAATTCAGTAAAGAACTATATATACTCTTTCAAATGCAATGGATTAAATGGCAGATTGCCCTGCTGGGAATACTACAGAATGTCTACAAATTATATTTACAACTTAAGACTATAATAACTTTAAAAATGTACAAGATAACAAAAAACAGTTTTCAACATGCGGCAAGATAACTCATAGTTTTTTTTTTTCCTTCCTTGCCAATACTAACACAAATGTTTTCTTTCTGGAAAACATTCGTTTCTCCGATGAGTCAACTTTTCATGTGTCAGGCAAACTGAATCGTCACAATGTTCGTATCTGGGGACAGAACCTCCACGTATCGCATCCCTGCACGCATTGTTCCACAAAGGGACACGAGACCGCCGACGAGAAGAAGACTTCGAGATGGAAGCCTCTGCCGCTGACGCCACAGCTGTATAAAAGGACTGTAACCGCATCCACTTCACAAGGAAGGTCAGGAGTGAACTGGAGCTAGTCCCAGTAATGATGCCAATCAGCCCTTTTAACGACCCAACGAGTAGGAGCGAGAACTGCCATATCTGCGAGATGGTTAATAACGATTGGGTAATGGTCGCTAACACAAAGATCAGGATCGACACCCCAATCAAAGTGGGTGACCAAGACAGGGCTGCAAAGGTTCAGATCTATGCAAGAGGTGGTGCCAGTGTGGGTAGTGAAGTGTGTAGGCGCACCAGTATTCAGCAAGACCAAGTTAGTGTTGATAAATAGAGACTCGACTACACGACCTCTACAATCATGGTGACAAGATCCCCACAGCTCATTATGAACATTAAAATCTCCAACAAGAAGGAAGGGTGGAGGTAGCTGGGAAATAAGATCTTCTAAATCATGATAGCGAAAAGCTTGGGTCGGAGGAATGTACACGCTACAAATACTGATGAAGATGCCGCGATACGTTCTAACTGCCACAGCGTGGTAGATTGTGTCGCGTACCACGATACACACTCCGCCACAAGCACGATCAACAGCTGCATAATCCTCGCGATAAATTGTGTGGCCTCGAGAGTAACTGTATCAGTTGGCCTAAAGTGTGTCTCTTGGAGACAAGAGACCACCAGGGACAATGAAGCTAGAAGTAGCTTTAACTCTTCTAGAGAGCTAAAATAACCTCCGCAGTTCCATTGCAGTAGGGACATAAATGATTTTGAGGAAAAAAAAGTGATTGCTTCGCTTCTTTAATTTCCCCTTATGTTTACTTACAACATGTTTAAAAAAGGTGGACCCATCATCACCACGAGTAGCATAGTCCACCACCATGTCTGCCTCTGACACCTCACAGGCAGGCATACGAGGTGATGAGGATATACTGCTCCCACTACACAGAAGGAGCAGTATCAACCTTAGGTGCTGGTGGTTTGACAGGACTAGCCTGACGGGTAGGTAGCTTAGCTTTCGTAACTCCCTTAAGCAGTTGCTGAGTTTTGGAAGGCACAGTCTTTTGAGAAACATTAGCATTCGGGCCACACTGCGTCCCGACTGTCGCGGAAAACAAAAATCCCCTAATATAAAACAATTGGAGTGTATATTTTCATCCAGCACCTCCTCCAGATCAGGCATAAATCGTTTACAGATGTGACACAGTGAATTATAAACACCAATAATCTCATTAGCAACATTATCAGCTGTGATTACATTATGCAAAATGCTGTATCATACATAACTTTGTTTGTGTAACAGCCCACTTATTGCTTACAGAGCTTGATAATCACAAGGTGAGCACTGAATCCAGTAATATTATAAAAGTTAACGTTTTGTCAACCAATTTTCAGAGACAGTTAACACATCAACAATTCGTATTTTAAATTGCAAGAGTTCAACTATGTCAATTTTGTTCTTTATACTACGAGTATTAACACACAAATTCCTCAGTTTAACGACAGTAGATCCATACACATGTAAATAAACATCTAGATTATCAAAACACTTCTTTAGAATGTAGTTGACTAAAAGCATCATAGATCATAAAACGATATTAGGAAGAGATTAACTACGACAAATCCTATGACCATATCATTCTCCAACTTACACTAATGGACCCCTCAAGTGAATTTCAGTGAGAACATCCACACTATGTGTATATAAAAAGAAATTTATGTGTGTTCCACTTTTTAAATTTGAAGTCGATTTGAGGAAACTACAGCTACTTTAAGTTCGCGCTTTTAAAACGCACGCGGAAACGTGCAGTGACGTCACAAAAGCCATAGTACACACAGAGCCTTGGCAAGCTAGCTGACTGCTGTCGCACTCCGGCGGAATGCCAGACTACGCTTTGCCAATAAAAAAACGATTTTTAGTCTGTTACGGTGGTTCGTTTGGTTATACGTATGTAGTTAATCATAAAATGTAACAAATGTTATATTTCAAATATATTCAAGTCGGAGGTTTTGTAAAAGTTTAGTGCTACGCACATTGTTATATCGCACAGTATCAGAGCAATATCCGGGCACTGTAATATGCGATAATACATTAAATAAACCTGTTTACTGGCGCAAACCAGTACTATATTTAATTATTTAATACCCATGTATTTGCTTTACAATAGAACCACACCAAGTGTCGGTCACAGTGGTGCAATGGTTACTCTCTGGGCTGATATTGGAAAACTTAAGTGAGTTCAATAATTTTTCGGGTTAGTATAATATTGTTTCTCAGATTTTGCATGGAACCGTCGATTCTTTATCAAAATTTAATATCTTGTATAATCAGTAGTATTTTATATTTCATTACGGACGTTAGGTTAATATATAATACATATATTGATACAGCAAATAATACTTCTGGCCTATTGTGTGATTTTGGTTTAGCGTACCGCAAAAAAAAATGTTATTTATGTTGTATATCAGTATTACACAAGCCTACTGCAGTACTATTTACCACTAATGACGTATTCATTACGTAATATGTGAAGTAACGAGTGATTGAACACGCACAAAATACACATTTAGCCTAAATGTAAGTTTAACCATATATGAGCTATTATTTTAATGTAGGTACACTATCCTACTAGATCACATAAAAAAATCACTTTCGCGATTCGCACGCAATTTCAGACATCGTATTAATATGGTTGCGAAAATGGAAAATAGATGGTTTAAAAAAATTAATAAAACATTTTTCTAGCAGACACTTGTAAAACTATCTAATAGTATTATATAAAAATATATATAAAATGTGTGGGTTTTGAACCCGGATCCTTAAAAATAGTAGCCAAGTACCGTAACCAACACACTACACTTTACCCGCTGATTTTCATGCTAGCTTAAGCCTTTATATGACCAGTGCTGGCCGTATGGCTTGAGACGTGGACCAATCAAAATATGTTTTCGGTCGCCTGCTGCTTCCCCGAACTTTGCTTGCTTCCCATTCCTAAACTATAGTGTTTAGAAGAAAAATTATTTTTGGTATCTTCATATTTCTACATTGTTAACAACATGGCGTACATTTTAACGTATTTAAAATTTCATGCAAGGGGTCCATTCTGTAACTATTATTTGGTAATGTCACTTTAGCCTAGGTTTTCATTTTTTCAAAACTCTCATTCCCAGTTATGATAACTGGTTTGTGATCTTCTCCCAACCTAGCATAGGTTTTACAATATTTTGTTTAAGTAGAAAATATCATATCTGCTTTTTTTTTTAGATCCTTAGGCTTTTTTGCAAGTCTTACATTATGGGCTGTCAGGTGGTCACTAAGGTAGACACTACGATACGGTCCTCAAAGACTCAACTTCTGCACGTCAAGACCTTTTCTGCTCCTTATAGCATGTAGGAGCCATTCCTTCTTCCACATGCAAACAATTTTCACCAGAACTGTTTGAATCTGACTTGTGGGTACATCAGTTTGTAATGCGAATGCATTCTAGCTATATTCAGGTCAGGACTTAAATGCTCCTTACTGGATATACCTCTGCTATAATGACTATTTTCACGAGGAAAGGCATTAATGTAGTTCCTAATACTTGAAATGTCTTCATATGTTAACTTCCCGGGTAGTGTCTCGTCCGTTTATCAGTGAACTACATACCTCTAGACTTCTTCTTGCCAATAAGTATTTGAAGTCGTTTATGACCAAGCGCAAATATCCTGGCGAATGTTGCTTTACAGATATTTACAAGCTCACCTTTGCCATTTGGTACAGTGTACCAAACGGTTTCCTGGCGACGACTATCTGTAGGGTTGACATACGATCCATGACGGCGATGGCTGACTGGAGTTATATGAATAAGTCCCACATGATGTATGTTCCCTGGGCTGCATAAGATTGCTCGTAAAACTTTTTAAACATCATCTGCATGTGATCAGCTGTCAGCTCTCTGCATTTCAGCTTGCATCTGCATGTCACCTACACAAAGGAAAAGAAACAGAAAACTGAGAAAGTTGTGTAAAAGTGATGAACTTCTTTCAGCACCTGTGTGTAGTACTGCTGCATATGAATATTTTTCTGGAGTAAACAGCAGTAACACTGAATGTATAATGATATTGAAAATGTACATAATAGCCATTCTCAGTGATAAAAATATAATACATATTGATGTATAAGACCTATAGCCATGATCTCTGGGACATAGCAAATGTGGTCGGATCCCAGAGTACTGGTTAATAACTTCATTACCCTAGTTACCATGATAACTGCCGCCATCCTCGTGCCCGACCCAGGTCTCAGTGAAGTGAACAGCTTTGGACGTCTTTTAATGGCTATGATTTTGAAAAGCCTATAAGGGTGAACAAAATGAATATGTTATCACAACCGAAATGCAAGGGTGGGGAAATAGGAGATTCCCGAGAAAACCTGCCAACCAGCAACATTGTCTGTCACAATGCTACATGCAAAAATCTAGAGTGCCTAGGACTGGTGAATATTTATCGCTTTGATGGGAGGCAAGTGCTCTGGCTGTTTGACCGCCACATCGCTCATAATGGAATTATTCCAAAAGAATGGTTCAGTTCACATCTTTACATGGTTGAATACTATGTACCAAATTAAAAAATAACACCAAAAAACATACATACAACTATTTGAAGAGGAATAAAGTATTCTCTTTAAGTAGCCTATAGGAACATAAAACATTTTTTTAAATTAATACTATTTGCAGAGAGGCCCCAAAAATTCACGCAAAGCTGTTTTAAAAATAAAGGATTTTTTTAAATTGGTGTAAAGTCTGTTCATGGTAAATTGAGCATTTTTGAATACCTTCTTACTTGTTTCCTCGGCCTCTTTTTTGTTTGCACTACATGTTTATGCTTAACATCATCACATAACAATAAAAAAAAGAATGTATGTACTTCTCACCGGAATCAAAATATAACATCCTATACTTCAAGAAAATATGTTTATGGTAGTTTAAATACCTAAATAATTGGCTTCTAGGAAGCTTCATTTTACAGTGACACGACTGCAGCATTCCAATATATTAATTTATTACCTTTTGTGAAGGCGTTTTCCCACAAATTCCGACATGTTTATGCGTTTCATACGCCAGTCCCTTTGTTTTCAAGGCTTTTTGTTTCTTGTGGAATTCCACCTGTGTTTCTCTTTGTGACTTCCCTGCATTGCCACTGATATCCGCCATAATTTAAAGAGCATAAGAAACACAAACAAATACAAAAAGTATACTTGTGAAGTGTTGGAAATGGAGGTCGTAACATGCTAATAAACGTTCTATAATAATCTTACTGATAGCTGTCCTTAATAACAGTGATGTATTCATAAAACAACTAACATTTAATCCACCAACTAACGTTGTAAAGGCACAGTACTTGTCCTAGGGCACATACTCCCTTCCTTGGAAACAAGCAGTGGCACATATACTTCACCCTCCTGCCATCTTGTGGCAGTCGTTTCATCCGATTCGAATCGTGTTGCCACTTAGCGCTGTTCATGAAGAATCGAGTAGAGCCCATAGAACTATTCTTGGTTGAGAGCACAATTTTCACCATTGTGACACTTACGACCTTTATTTTAAGTATCGAATTAGGCCCCACCTTTTTTTTTAATAAATTTACTTTTTTATATTGTCCATTCTTTCTTCATGAAAATAATTAAATTATATTTCAACATGATTTCTAGCTGAATACCACATTGTATCATAAATTCAAACCTTCTTACCTTCCCTTAACGTACCGCATCTATTTAAAATTATCGTTCCTCTACATTATAGCACTGTTACTATCCCTGACCTTCCTTTGTCCCTTCTTTCCGAATCAAATATTTGTACTGATGTTGTAGATCTCACTTTGGTAACTAAAGTGATCCGCTCCTCGAAAGTCATTCACCAATCGCCCCCCAAAAAAGGTCCGTTGTCGTTAATTATGTGACACAATCAAACGACCCGTTCACTAAAGCGATCTGTTCCTTAATTATTTTTCCTGATAACATGTCATCAAAATTAATTTACTTTCACCTGCACACTGAATTCGCGTTTTTTGGATCAACTAAAGCCATAACCACATTTAAATCAAGGCATACATTTTTGCATTACTTTTCGAAACATTTATTTTTATTTACCATCTGTTTACTACACAGATTTAACCAATAAGTCTTTTACTACTACTATGGCCTATCATTAATTCATACTATTTTTTATCATTGCACAAATATATCATTTTTCTTGCCGAATATGCTTATATTACTCGTCCATATTAACCCAATCTCTATCTATAAAATTCTAAACTTGTTTTCTTACATTATCTTATTTGTATTATGTATCCTGCATTACAATTCACAATATGTTATCCTTTAAACATACAACCAACAATCTTACAACATTATTTACTTTTTCAATTAATGTTTACAATTTATTTGGGTGGATATACTTATTTTACCATATTTATAAACACTGGAAAAATACAATCCTTTCGACTTACACTTTTCCTCCACGTATATTCCTCAGGGTATGTTTGTTACTAATAAATTGTGTTTGAGCACTCCATATACCTTCTCTATTATTTGTACAACATTCATTATTACGCCACTCATTAAAGGATTTTGGGTTCTGTTTCCAGTTCTGTTCTCATTTTTTTTGGGAAGTTGTTAGGATAGATACCAATAGTGTTTAACCTAGTTAGCAGCTTCGAAAGATCTGTGCTAACTGCGTGGTGCTCAAAAAACCTCGACATTTTCGTAATGTTTTCAGTTGTTGGCTAATAACTTCTAAAATGTTCATTCTATGGAAAATGTCATTCTGTACACGGTTAAAGTAGATAAAATTTGGTACAATCCGAGCGCAAACGCAGCTCCGTACGACTAATAGTTCCCGAGGTACAGTACTTCGAAAATTGGTAATGTTTCCCAAAACGTTAGAAATTGTAGTTTTAGCTGTCTTCCGAACTGAATCAGCTAAAATACTCATATTACAAATAAAGTAATGGAAAATTGAGTTGTAGAGCACTTATTTAGCTTTGATTTAAGCACAAAAGGAATCCTGTAGGACCAATATTTCCCTTGTTATCAGAAAACATTTAAGGAAGTTGGAATTTTCAAGAAATGAAGCCTGACGAATTGCAGGCCTTTTGTAAAGAATGAGAAAGACATAACTCAGTGGGAAATGGGTTACATAATGTTAAATGAAATTCAGTACAATTAATAAAGTGTAATTTTATCAAGATTACATACAAATTGTATAAAAACTACGTTGATAGTTGGGGCGACCTACTATGTGAAATGTTTAATTTGAAATGTTGTACTTAAGTTGACTCCAGCGACAGAAATACACAACACAATTTAAAGTAGTATTTATTAAATGCGTAATCAATTGTATAATAAATTACAATGAAGGAGTAGATAAGTAATAGTAGGCTTACACTTGCATAAATAACCAGACAGTCGTGTTCTTTTTGAAGGCATAGGTTCGTCAGACGGTTCTTTTTCGTGTTCCGGAGACTCATCTACTGTCGAATTAGATGTATTACTAAGCACTAGTGCTGAAAGGTCGTCAATGTCGTCTTTTTCATCTATATGGTTATGCATCTTTGTGCCCCTTAATGGATTGGGCTCCAACATACAAAATGTTTTCTTACAGAAATGTGGCAATAGTGGAACATGTTGTGAACAGTTCTCTTCAACATCATTATTTCGAGGAGAGCTCTCATTCTACCTTGGAATAGAGTTGTTCCTTCACGCCTTCACTTGTCTCTGGCAGGAGCAGCTTTATCCACCACACCCTTTCTGGCACCTGCATGGCAGGAATTTCAGCAGGGTTAGCGGCACTGTTTCCTTGGTTGACATCTCCAGTGTCAGCCCCTGCTGGCTCCTTGTCCATCCTAAGTTGGTGGGCTTTTTATCTACCCCCAACCACTCCTGCACCTGGTGATAAGTTCTGTAGGAATGTTGGGAAGCAGCCTCTTCGGTTGGAGGCAGACGAGCGAGGTCGACTTTGACGTTGGTGTTAGCAGATCGGACATGTATCCTGTAACGCAGGACATGGAGATAGCCGTCTTCTGTCCCGCCATACAGTGCCACGAGGCATTTGTTGTCAGCAGAAGCTATCTCCTCATGACTGGTGTCATGGTTGAGAAATGTGGTAGCCGCATTAAGAAGGTCTGGCAGTTTTGAAAGGACGCCCATCATCTTAGTTTTCCCGTGTCGAAAAAGGGCCAAGGTGGTGTTTTAGGTCGCCTTTAGACTGTTTCCTTATAAACAGCTGTTGAAACATTGTGAGAGGGCGTATAGCAACCTGCTTGCTGTGTACCATGACTGTGGCTGCTGCGAAGGTTCGTACACAGTCTTTCCTTTTAAGACATTTCTAAACGACTTTCCAGTTATTTCTTTAATGCCATCATATACAATTTCTCATGCCATATGGAAATTCACTTCAGGGTCTCCAACAAGGCCACTGCAGGTCGACAATACTTTTTCATTGGAAGGAAAAGGTGTGTGGAACTTTGGAGTAGGGTTTTAGTTTCTCCACATGATTATATGTTCCAAAACTAGAGCCTCTCATAGATATTTAACATGTATACTATTCCTCCGGTCCATTGGGCGAGAACACTGCTGGAGATTCCTCATCCATGTATTACGCCCCCTTGGTTTTTCATCGATCTCATTAGTACTTGTTCTTTTGTCAAGTTTGACTGATCCGTACCCTCCGGTTCCTTCAATCCCCAGATGTGCTACCAATTGAATATATACTACAGGCATGTCCCTAACAACCATCTGCACTCTAGAGAGATAAACCTAATGGACAGATCCAGTGGAACTGTTTTTGTTTGGACTGAGATGGTAAAAAAAAGTTAAAGACGTGAGGCCGAGTACCTTAAGAAAACAGTTAGCAGTACAGCATTAGTTCACTATATATATATATATATATATATATATATATATATATATATAAACTTTAGTTTTAGAAGAATGAAAGGATAAAAAAAATAAGAAAACATAGATCGGATCAACCATTTATTTAATGGTTGAAAGCTCTTCGAGCTAGAAACAACAAAACATCAATAAATAACAAAATATGCTGAGTATTACCGTACAAATATCTGTTCAAAATAATTCACATTTTTTTGGTTAGAACTTATTTAATAAAGAAAATTATTATTAATTTATGTACGTTTTTTTTTTGTTTTAGAGGATCCTCGATTAAAGAAAATTAAGTAGGCTAAGTAATCAACACTTTAAGTAAACACATTTTTTTGTAGGTTATCGTTCCAAAATTTCTGAATTTCTGTTGTTAAAACATATAGATATTCAAATTTGCATTGTCCAGTGAAATATAAAACCTTTTGGTTTGAAAGTTTATGCTACTTGAAGGTCGGTGGTCTTCATTAAAAGAAAGAAAGAAAAACTGGAAATACCGACATTAAGCTGCCACAGCCATCGCAGACAGTAGAGGGCAAGCGGGAGAAATCCCACAACAAGGCCATTGGATTGGAGAAGAGTTCCCCGCGGAAACTCCCGAATTAATCAGGAATCAGAAAGCTATAAAAACGGCTTGGTGACGCCCTCACGGGCACCGCTTTAAACAAGCAAAACTAAGACAAATTACAAGGGAAACCCGGAAATAATATATTCCCCACAAAGAAACACACATGGGGCAATAATTAAACATTTACCCGACGGTGGATGTCTTAAACAGACATAAGAAAATCAAACTAACTCTGCACCAAGAATTTTCAACGGTCAACCATGATTGCTGTTTCGGAGAAGAAGGAAAAAGACCACATATATCTTCAAAGACATACTAGTCCACAAACAAAAATACGTGTTCGCTTCACTTAATGATTCGATAGGTCGAATCGCCGAGTGTAACAATAGTACTCTATAGAGTAAAATTTATACAATGTAATAACAGGCCATCTTTGAATAAAATAATTTATAAAAATTAAAGTTTTTAAGTTAGACTTTACATGAATAAAGAAAGATTAGCATAAGTATTGACTGACAGTAACATCACAGTGTACAAAATTTTGTTGCTTTATAATACAAAGATTTATTTTGGCCATTAACACAGGTGAATTAATGTATTACAAAAAAAAGCAACTAGAAGTAGTAAAGATAACTGAGAACGGGCACTTTGCCATATACTCTGAAACCAGAGCATAAAATAAATCATAACTATTAAAAATAGTTACATAATAAAATACAAGTAGTGCCAAACGGCACACACTTCTCCCCTAAAACAAGAACCCGGGGCAAGCCCCGCATGGTAACACCAAAGATAAACAATACATAAACCTATAACCTTAATAGAAACAACTAAAACATTAATTACTCCCGCTATAAACAACAGGCAAGGGAATAACTACAGAATGCTCAGAACACTGAGCTGGCGCTTGTGGAGCCTGTACCCGAGCGCAAGTCTTACATTTAAACACACAAAAAACAATAACAATTATCCCCACAATAGCAATACAAGATACAACAATAGAAACAAACCCTAGATGGTTTGGAGTTGGAGAGGGATGAGGATGTAGCAAAGGTAAGAGGTCACGAAAATTGATGCCTTTCGGCTGGGAAGATAACATAGAGTTTAGTTGTGTAGAGAGAGAATCATTCAGGGTGAGATTTTGCAAAGTCGAAAAATGCAAAGTTGTGAGATTAGTAGAAAATTTGGGTAGATGTAAGAAGGGTAAAAGTTGATCAAAGTGATTAGAAGAATGGATTTGTCCAAAGGTTTTTAAAAAAAGAACTGACAAGATCACAATATGTGGCATTACTAATAAAACCACTTCAAGATATAGAAAGTGTGAGAGGTGAGTCAGATTCCAAAGTTGTTCTGCATAAAAATGTGACTTCAATAGGGCTTCGGGTGGCAAAGATCCAAAGTGACTTAGTTTTCAATAGGAATGGTGATTCTAAATTGACAATAGATTTTTCACAAAAATCAATGTATAGTTTACCAGAAAACAGATTAAATTCACAATTATTAACATGAGCATCATAAAATGGGAAGCCAGAAGGGCAAATGGTGAGTCCATAAGTTTACATTAGTCAATAATTTAGAATTCACAGGAGCAAAATATTTTCTGTCCTGACTAACAATTAGAAATTCGGATGGATGCAATAAGATGTATTTATTTACTTTTGGAAATAACACAGGAAATGTGAAGATGCAGTAACTCTGGAAGAAAATATTTTGATTAGCCAAAGGGATATTAACCACAACATTGAGGTATGAATTATATACCACTACTTGAACAGTACTAAAACCGTAATAAGAATACAAATTTTCAAAAATAACTGGGGCAATCATATTTAAATGTAATGAAACCATGTGCTGAATCTGATTCAAAATGTTTAAGAATTTACTAGAATTTAGAAGAGTAGAACTTAGTTTGCCATGGACACTGGTCTCTATAGCATGTTTCAGATCAAAGAGTTCTAGTCTAGCACTAGACAATGCTTCGCTCACTCTAAGTAACATAGTGCTAAGATCCAAACAAAAACTAATAACTACAATCTTGTCCCAAATTTCATGTGTAGATTTATTAAAGAGTATGAATAATGCATTATATTGTTCTTAATAGTTAGTAGCAAGAGTTTGAATTCCTTTAGTAGAATTAATAACACGTTATTCCATATTTTTTTATCAAAACAATATGGTTTGCTAAGTTCACGGAAATACCCTCTTGAACATCAGCCAAAGAATTTAATTTTTGTTGCAAAAACTCTAAATCATCATTGTCCAAAGTTCCAAAAACCATTTTCAGGATTTTCCTCCGAAATCTAATATTCCTCTTTTTTGTCTCACTGCCTGAGGAAGCAGAGAAGTAAGTGACATAGCTTCTGTCTTGATAGCGTCAAGGTTTTCTTCCAATTGGATAATTGCAAAATCAAAATTTTTATCAAATGCGTCTTCACTGTCCGAAACGGGATGAAGTTCGTGAACTTCTAAAACTGAGTTAACCATGGAGTCCAATCAAGTACATTGCTCATGTAACTCTAACAGATTAAAATTGAGTACGACTGAGAAATAACTGTCCGAGAAGAAAATGTCTTCATCACTCTCAAAGATAACACCTGAATTAAGTGTATTTACTGTGACTGCAGCAACCAAGGAGTAACTGGCTACTGCCAGAAGGATGAACGAAAAAACTGCCATATTGTTGCCAAATTTCTCACAGAAACTGAAAGCAAAAGACATATATAAAGTTCATTAAAACTGATATCCAAGAAGTTGAAGGATATAAGATGAAAATAAACTTGGTGTAGTCTCCCAGCAGAAAATAAGAAAAGAAACCCACAAGACATCGGAAATCAACATGAGAGAATCCCGAAATGAGCTGAACTAATCCCCAAAAAGTACAAGACTTACATCCCAAATTAAGAATAACATAACTTCATTTTCTCTGGAGAAGTATAGTATCTCAACACAGCAAACCCCCCCCCCCCCAAAAAAAGTCCCATGGACCGTAAGGAAATAAAAATGAAGATCTAATTTCCCAAATATAATCTTCCAACTAGCTAGGATTCATCACATGTACAAATATTTTACACTATATAACACATTAAATACATGACACGAATTCCACAAAGAAGATTCAATATTCATAATAAGAAAAAAAAACTTAGATATACCACCGCGGATTTTTGACACACGAGATCTCAAAACTGATCCAAAAAGTGACTCGGACCAATGGTTGATCAGACAAGGATCAACGAAATCAGGATCTCATATATAAAGTCAATGAATAAGATATGAGTTTTATATTTGTTTGTTTGATCGGTTGGCCAACCTGAATTTAAAGCAATTAATATTTAGTATACACTGATAGGGTCTGCAGCTCCTATGCAGTGTAAAAAGGTCAAACATTGGTAGTGGAAGGTTTAGAATGGAATCTCTTCAAATGAGAAATGCGAGCTCTAGTGACATAGGCTCCAGAATTGGGTCAGCCAAAGCAACAGAGACTGGCGTAAGGAAACGTTGGATTTGATAAGGTACTGACCAACGGTAAGACATTTTTGCCATTTTCTTGTCAACTGCGCGACTGATTGGGTGTGCTTTGCACAAAACAAGGTTTCCTACCTTGAAAGGATTATCAACACGATTTTTGTTATAACGTGCCCTACTTTTGAAATGAGCACTCTTAAGATTCTGGAGGGGTGCTGCCCAAACTTTGCGTATGTTTGTCGGATCCTTGGGTAACAAGTCATTAAGTTGCCACAAATTAGATAAAGGATTATTTGGTGAAAACGTGAACAACATATTAAAAGGGGTGTTTTTATGAGATTCATGTTTGGCAAAATTGAACGCCATTTGTAACCATGAAAGGTGTTTATCCCAGTTGGTTTGGCCCGTCGTATGAAAATCAATTAGGGCTGAACGAAGGTTTCGATTGAAACGCTCCGCATGCGAAGGAGGTGGGTTGTAAGGTGACAAAGTTATGTGTCGAATGCCTTGGGAAAAACACATATTTTTAAAAATTCTTGAAATGAACTGTGCACCATTATCGGACACAATAGAACGTGGAATGCCAAAATTTTGAAATACATGGGATTTAAGAGCTCTGACTGTAGATAAGGCATCAGCTTTTCGAAGTGGTACTAACCATACAAATTTAGAAAAAGCATCAACACACACCAGCAACATATAATTTCCCATTGTAATTCTAGGAAAGGGACCAACAAAATAAATAAATAGGTTTTTCAGCTACTTCTGGTAACAACAATCCTAACCGATTATTTTGTGCAGGTTTGCTCAGAGTGCATAATTTACATTTTACTCTTTCTGCGATATCAGCATCCATGCCTTAATGAACTGTTGACGGATAGCCTGAATAGTTTTGTTAATACCTAAATGTCCACCAAGAGGTGAATTATGGTAATATTAAAATATCATAGGTTTCAAATGATTTGGTAAAACAGCCTTTTCCCTGTGGTCACGAGACCTACAACACAAGACATCTTTCGAAAGAAAATATGGTTTATGTTCAACACCTGATTTTAAATCTGAAATAATATATTTTTTTAAAATCCTTGTCCTTTTCTTGATGTTCTTTTAGGTCAGAAAATGCCAAAGGAAAATTAATTAAAACATTACAATCTGTAATAACTTCAGATTCTGGTTTGGTGCCTTCAAACATTCTAGATAAGAAATTTTCACAACCCAACGTCCAATTTTTCCTAATTGACGTGGATGTGCAAGTAACCAAGATAGAGCCTGATTATCGGTTTCAAGGAGAAATTCTGCATGCTCTAAGTACTGACGAAACTTATTAATGCCGAACACAACAGCTAAACATTCTAATTCGTAAATGGTTGAAGATTTCTTTTCTTGTTGAGTGAGTGTACGTGATGCAAAGGCCACAGGCAAACAACAGCCATCCACTTCCTGAGCCAAAACAGCGCCAAGTGCATGGCTTGAAGCATCCGTTTGTAAAAAGAAAGGTTTTGTAAAATCTGGAATACGGAGAAATGGCGGGTTCATTATATCATCCTTTAAAGTTTCAAACGCCTTCTGCTGTTCCTCACCCCACTCGAATTTGGTGTTTTTCTTTCTTAATTTATTTAATGGTGCTTCCTTTTCAGCCAAACTAGGAATAAATTAACCAAAAAATTGAATCATACCAATAAATCTAGCTATACCCTTCGCATCTTTGGGGGGTGGGAAATTTCTAATGACATTAGTTCTCTCCGAATCAATAGAAATTCCAGATGAAGAAATCTTATGACCTAAAAATGGTATTTCGGAAACTGCAAATTTAACCTTGGTGGGATTCACAGTAAGACCTGCCTTTTCCAAACGAGAAAATGTTTCATATAAATGTTCCAAATGCTGACCAAAATTATCTGAATAAAATACAAGGTCATCTAAGTAATTGTAAACAAATTTAAATTTAACATCATGGAAGATCATGTCTGAAAGTCTTGTAAGTACCTGTGCCCCAGTGGCTAAGCCAAATGGAACTCTTGTGAATTGACAAAGGTTCCACGGAACACAGAAACTAGTAATGGGTTTTGAATCCGCAGTTAAAGGGATTTAGTGATATGCTGCATTTAAATCAATGGTTGTAAAAACTTTAGCCTTTCCAAACCAATTAAATGCAGAATGGAGGTCTGGAAGAGGTACGGATTCAATTTCAATTTTTTGGTTAACTTTGCGAAAATCAACAACCATATGGTGTTTATTGTTTCGTTTAGGCACCAAGAATGCAGGACTAGAATACTGAAAAGTATATTGTTCAATGACACCTTTGTCTAAAAGATCCTGCACCTGTGTGCGTAAAATTTCCATTTGAGGGGGGGGGGGCTAATTTATAATGATGACTTTTGACAACATTATCCGTTAATCTGATTTGGTATTGAAGTAATTTTGTAAGACCTAATTCAGATGTCAAAACATTAGGAAAAGCTTTACAAAGTTTTTCAATTTTAGCATGCTGCTCAAATGACAAATGTTCTCCAAACTCAGAGATCTGGTTTGCATCGGCTTTAACCTTAGGCACATTTTGAATTATATTCGTGTTGGCAAAAACAATTTTCACATCTGGAGAAAATTAAAAAAAAAAAATGCTCGGCCTGCATATCTAAAATAAGTCCTGTATTGGACATAAAGTCAGCACCCAAAATAAAGTCCAAACCGAGCTGTTTAGAAACGAGGCACTTATGTGACCAAGTGAAATTGTCAATTTTCAATTTTAAGGTAGCGCAACACACGATAGGCAAAGGTTCTTTAGATGCTGTGTAGTACTGAACGTCACAAGGTTCTACTAATTTAATTAATTTTAATGCCCTTAATTTCTCAAATAATTTAGCAGAAATAATGGTTCGCGCAGATCCTAAATCTACTAAAGCATTTACTGATAATGTTCCCAGTTTCACTTCAACTTGTGGAATGACTTTTATGGTGCCAACAATTTTTGGAAAATTAACTGTAAGCCTGGGAATGGTCTTAGTATGTACGTGGTCATATGGACCGAATGTGGTTTGAAAATGTTTAGCATTACTAAACTGGTGATATAGATGAACATTGTATTGTGTGTTGGCATAATTGCTGGTAACTCGGGGAGGAACGCTCACTTTTCGCCCCCGCGGGACTTGTTTTTTAACTTGAAACTGACATCAATGGTGTGTCCAACTTTCTTGCAATATCTGCAGCTAGGAATATCTTTAAATTGTTGCTCAGGAGAAACATTACTCGGGACCTGGTCTCTCTGTTCAGAAATACTGGTACTGGCTAACTGATTGAGGTTAGGTTGAAATTTAAATGGAATTTTCTTGTTATGTTTAGATTTGGGTGAATTAAACTTTCCAAATACATTTTTTCGTTTTCTGTTGGCATATCAGACATTCTGAGAATGAATGCATGCCTGATCTAATTCAGCAAAAGAGTTAGGGTTTGTTAAAAAAAAACTAAGCGTGAACGCTCTTCAGGTTCCAAACCTTCAAGAATAGTGTTAACAATTTTAACTTCAGGTAAACCTAAGCGCAAAATGGTTCCAGCTTCTTTAATGCTATTGACATACACTGACAGTGCTTCACTAGGTTCCTGTAATCTGTTAAAGAGTCTTAGTTGCAATTGGGCTCATAACCTGGATGGGATAAAAAAATTTAGAATATCTGCATGGTATTCATCAAACGAACTATGTGGAGCAATTGCCAAACTTGTGCGCTCACTAAGTGGCCCTAAGGTAAATGGATATATAACTTCCAATAGTTGAGATTCAGGGATAGTGTTGCTATGATTTAATTTTACGACAACTTTTAAAAAGTCCAAAAACGTATATACTGTGAGGCCATCAGTAACTGGAAAATCTCTTTAACATTTTCTCAAGAGGATGGGTAATTTCCCCAAATACAGGTGCAAATGTAGGTATAGTTGCATGGATTGTGTGACTGATACTGTGTAGCTGTTAGGGGGTGGCTATGAGATGTAGTGTATAACAAACCAGAGGTGTGAGGGATGTTGGATGATGTGATTGACATGGTGGACGGAGCATGGACATGGGTGGAAGGGTTAGGGTGGGTTACAGTGAAATTGGATGGTTGACATTCACACACACGCAAATCAGAGAAGGCTTGTGCGAGGGTGGTAGGAGGAATACCATCTGTGGTTCCCTCTGAAAATTGGAAACTCACTTGTTCAGAATTTAAAATTGTGTCCAGTAAGAACTGTGTTTGCTTAACAATAACATCTAAAGGTTTGGCCTGAGATTCAGTAAGACCTTCATGGACAACAATTAAGTGACACACACGTTGATTAAGATGATTCAGGCGACTTTTGAGTCTAGCATGTGAGGACGATGTAGCCTCATCATTTAAATTATCAAAAATCTCTTGGAGAGAAATAATTTTAGAGGTACAGACACGATATTCATTGTCCACATTTATTTCTTTAAGATCGTCTAGATTTATAACAATTTTTGAGTTTAACGCTGTACGCAAACAAGTGCGATATGCCGCGGCAGAACTTTCTGCAGGTTGCATACCTCTAATTGTGCACTCATATTGACACTCATCCTTGAGAAGGTGCTCAGGGACAATAGAAAGAGCCATGATTGCATCAAATTCAACTACTACCACTATAATGAAAAAATTAACTTAGCAGGTACCATGTACAGCAAACCCCACGATCATGCATCATTGAGGAAGCAGACAAAAATGCAACAAGAGCATCTATATAGTCCAAAACATAAACCAACGATTTGCTACCATTTTGATCCGTACCCTCCGGTTCCCTCAATCCCCAAATGTGCTACCAATTGAGGATATACCACAGGCATGCCCTCAACAACCATGCATTCTAGAGAGAGATAAACCTAAAGGATAGATCTAGTGGATCTGTTTTTGTTTGGACTGAGATGGTAAAAAAGTTAAAGACGTGAGGCCGAGTACCTTAAGAAATCAGTTATCAGTACAGCATTAGTTCACAATACATATATAAATATATATATACTAACTTTAGTATTAGAAGAATGAAAAGATAAAATAAATAAGAAAACATTGATCGGATCAATAATTTATTTAATGGTTGATAGCTCTTCGAACTAGAAACAACAAAACATCAATAAATAACAAAATATGCTTAGTATTACCGTATAAATATCTGTTCAAAATAATTCACATTTTTTTGGTTAGAACTTATTTAATAAAGAAAATTATTATTAATTTATGTACGTATTTTTTTGTTTAAGGGGATCCCCGATTAAAGAAAATTAAGTAGACTAAGTAATCAACACTTTATGTACACACATTTTTTTGTAGGTTATTGTTCCAAAACTTCTGAATTTCTGTTGTTGAAACATATACATATTCAAATTTACATTGTTCAGTGAAATATAAAACCTTTTGGTTTGAAAGTTTATGCTACTTGAAGGTCGGTGGTCTTCATAAAAAAAACTGGAAATACCGACATTAAGCTGCCTCAGCCATCGCAGACAGTAGAGGGCAAGCGGGAGAAATCCCACTACAAGGCCATTGGATTGGTGAAGAGTTCAACGCGGAAACTCCTGAATTAATCAGGAATCAGAAAGCCATAAAAACGGTATGGTAATGCCCTCACGGGCACCGCTTTGAACAAGCAAAACAAAGACAAATTAAGGGAACCCCGGAAATAATATATTGCCCACAAAGAAACACACATGGGGCATAAATTAAACACTTACCCGACGGTGGATGTCTTAAACAGATATTAGAAAATCAAACTAACTCTGCACCAAGAATTTTCAATGGTAAACCATGATTGCTGTTAAATTTATACAATGAAATAAGAGGCCATCTTTGAATAAAATTAATTCATAAAAATTAAAGTTTTTAAGTTAGACTTTACATGAAAAAAAAAATAGCATAAGTATTGACTGACAGTAACATCAGAGTGTACAAAATATTGTTGCTTTATAATACAAAGATTTATTTTGGCCATTAACACATGTGAATTAATGTATTACAAAAAAAGCAACTAGAAGTAGTAAAGATAACTGATAATGGGCACTTTACTGTATACTCTGAAACCAGAGCATAAAATAAATCATAACTATTAAAAATAGTTACATAATAAAATACAAGAAGTGCCAAAATGGCACAGGTCCAAAGACAAAACCAAAAGTTTTTCGTTCGACGAATGGTGAATTATCCTCCTATTGTGAATGAATTAAATTCGTTAGGATCCATTTTCCGTCGCAGGTTTTTCATGTCCTGAATATAAAGATGCGCACTCTTTGCATACAGGAAGTACCCTGTCGAGTGGAAGAAAGTGAGCATGCACTTGATGGTCTCGAGGTGGAGGTGTATTGCACCCAGAGTTTTTATGTGGGGCTTTGTTGTTCCAATTGATCGAATGCAGTTCTTAAGTTAGCACACATAAACTGTAAAGTTTTATTTTCTGCAGCATGCAGTATCACACTGTTTCCATGTGTTCCTCCTCAGTTAACTCAATTTCGTTGTACAAAATCAAGCTGGTGAAAGCGAGATTCGTGAGAATGTGAGCTCTCACAGTCCATGAGTATGCATTCACATTTAGTATTTTATGCACACTGTTCTCAAAATATATGGTAAAGAGGTGTTTCTTTAATCCATTACCAGCCATGAGGTATATTGTTCTGTAACCTAACCTGCGCCGCTGTGTTTCTGAATGCATGGTAAATTGAACGTAATTGTGTTCGTTCGTTCTGTTTAGTGCGTGTGTGCATGTGGTTTTATAGATGCTTTTGAATAATATAAAAACAAAAGTGATGTGTAGAGGTTCAAGGTTTGTGCGACCTTTATCTGCTCAGCCTTACATGATTTTATAATTAACTATAATTAATAACAAGTAGCATCCGAGGCTACACTTCTTGAAAAATCCGATTTCCTTAATTTTTCTTTTTTTTCCTGATAACAAGGGAACTAATTGTCCTACAGGATTCCGCCTGTACTTAAATCAAATATGAATAACTGCTCTACATTTCCATTAATTTTCTTGTAGCATTAGTATTTTGGCCGATATTCATCTCGGGACTTATTAGTCTTACGGAGCTGCGGTTGTGCTCGAATTGTACCAAATTTTATCTAATTATCTAATTTAACCATGTGCAGAATGACATTTTCCGTAGGATGCACCTTTTAGAAGTTATTAGCCAACAACTAAAAACAGTACGAATATTTCGAGGTTTTCCGAGCACCATGCAGTTAGTACGGGTCCTTCGAAACTGAAAACTTAGTGTTATACTATTGGTATCTATTCTAACATCCTAAAAAATCAGAACAGTGCAATTTTTTGCGACCTAACGCGATTTTTGTGTCTACTGTGACTGGCCTATGTCAGATTTAAAAAAATAAAAATGTAATACGATTGTCTGTTAAATGTTGGAACCCTTCTTCATTTAATGTTTTACGACTTGCCAACATGTCATTGTATATCGTTGAGCCTTCAGCAATGCTGTCTTTTATAATTTTCAATGTTATTTTTGTTCGATTTTCTACAACTACTAATACTAATTTCTTGCTTCCACTTTCCCTTTCAACTGCATCAAACACCCATACGCCTTTCAATTTCTTTCCTCTATTCTTTTCCCGAAACAGCTCTCATCAATCTCTACTGTTTTACTGAAACCTGTTTTCCCTTGGGTAGCAATCCATTTAACTCATATTTTCTTACAAAAACTGAACCAATCAATAACTGTCGTATAACTTTCTTCTGCTTCGTGCATACAACATTTTACTGGCTGCTGCCACAAACACAATTACGTTAAAATCACAATTTGTTTCAGTGTCAATTTTTATTTACTAAACCATGTCCCTGACCTTATAGTCCGGCAGCAAAACCAGGTATTTTGGCAGAAGTGCTTTTTGGCATCTTAAGTTTTTTTATAACTGATATTTCTTCTTCGAGGCTTGTAGATTCATGATATACCGGGTACTAATCGGGTACTTTGGGCAACTCCCTGAATTCAAGATGGCGGCTCATAACATGCTGTAGAGTGGACTACAACGTTAATATAGTTGTATCTTAGAAACTAGTAATCGTAATTTAATATTTTAAGCACTGTTATGAAGAAAAATTATTAATATTTAATTAGTTTCATGACAATTTACTAGGTAAAGTTTACGATTTTTCTGTTATTTGCCTTTGAAACTCAAAATACATTGTCTCATTAAACCAAAATAATTTTAAAATATGAATATTTTACTAAAACGAGTAGGAAAATAGGGAAAAGTGTTTGAATAAATGTTGGAGCAAATTTTAAGAGCTTTCTAACGATATATAATACATATCGGGTGGTAACAGCAACATTTAAGAAATCTCGAAGACGGTATGAGTTGAATTTGCAAGTTAACATTTACACTTACTTGTATTGATGGGATGATTTCGATTTCTTGAAATATATTCTCTCCAATGATGCATGCCCAGAATATCACGGGTACAACATTCGGAGAATTCGTGAAGCTGGGACAGTTGAAATCATCTACTACAGCTAAATATCAACCACTCATAGATATGGTCTCTTCACATCCTGATACGTTGATGACGGTATTAGTTGAAGCTCAGCACCTAACTAAACTAGCAGGTCAGAATGTGACTGTATTTACTCGTAATCAGCAGTTGTATCAAGTTGCTGTTCAGGTGATGTGGGTGTATACTGAAAAGTTCTCTGATGTAATGCTGCGACTCAGGGGTATGCATTTATTAATGAGTTTCATTGGATCTGTAGGTACACTAATGGCAGACAGTGGTTTGGCAGAAGTAATGAGTGATATGTTTTCCGGAGTTCCTAAAATGCTCAGTGGAAAAAAATTTCCCCAAAATGCCAGAGCTCTTCGTATGGTAGCAGAAGAAGAGTTAAGAACTGTGTTTGAAGCATTTGAACCAGTGAACCACACTGACCTCATGTCTTCTCTTGAAGATTTAGCTTCCAGGAGTTCAACAAGTAAGTTTTGGATAGACTTTTTCATTAAACCAGTTTTCCTTATGATGATGTATGTAAGAGCAGAGAGAGAAGGAAATTGGCCTTTACACCTTGAAGCTCTTCATAATATGCTACCCTATTTCTTTGCAGCTGGCCATTGTAAACTTTGCTCGTCATGGTTTCTTCTACATAAGATCAATAGAAAAAATTCCTTGAAAAGTGCTTAACAATTTTTTGGAATGATATCATGTGATACGACACATACCTGGACTGTGAACCTTAATCTGGAGTGACGTGTGGATTGAAACAACTTTTATGAGATATGGTAATGGGTTAAAGGGTATAATTGGAATCACTCTGAAACCAGAAACAGTTAAGACATGGGCACTAAGTTTGCATGTTTGCACTCAACTGGAGGAACTTGTCCTGAAAATCAGCCAGCAAAAACCCGAGCATACCAAACAAGACAAGCTCAATGAAGAAATGAGTCTAGGATAGTGACATGCTAAGGACAGAGAAGCCATTCGTCTAGCACTCAAGTCCTACATTGATCCTATGAAACCTGAAACTCGCCCAACTAATTTAGTCAACATTGTTACTGGAAGGATATATCCTTCCAACTGTAAATGTTCAAAATGCTGTGTGCCTAGGTTTACAACAAATGAAGGACATCGAAGAGAAGTGGTCAACAGGATTTTATAACACCATTCCAAAGAAAGTAGTCACAATGGCATCAACAAAGAAACATATTGACATTGGTACATCTCAACAATTGTTCGACACTGGTTTGATTTACTCACGTGTGATTGGTCTACAAGCAAGCTCTCGTGATGTTAATATCATGAATTAGCACCAGTTCATACGTCAATGTTCACAGACGATGGAGAGATGAGGCTGGAAAATTTCGCCGATTCAATGACCTGCATGCTAGAATCCATTGTCCTATGCATATCAAGCCCTGTCTATTCGTTCATTGTTCGCTGTTTCAGTGAGAAGCAGCTAGTGGACAAATGGTCGCGATTTGTGTACGCACAGGACCGTGCATTCTAACATGAAGGTCACTGAATCCGCGATATTTTCCGGCCTCTACTGATAATGGCAATGTCAGTGAATATTTGTCTCGTTTCAAAGCTGCTATTTCCAGGAAGCTGGAAATTGGATACTTGACCGATACGAATCATACAGTACTAAAGATGTAACAAGGAAAAATGGGGCTGCTGGAGCTAGCCGGATTCACAAGATGACCTGTTCTTCTCCACTCCAGTCACAGAAAGTTGTTCTAACAGTGGCAGAAAACAAGAAGCAACTCATAGAACTGATATGTAACAGCTTTCTACAGGACACAGGTAAATTTTATTTACATACTATGAAACACAGGCTGGTTGTTACAGGACGAAATAATACACCCCAGAAAATTTGTCGTTCAACTGTGATCGAGAAGAAAGATTTGAAAACCAATCATGAGGAAGCCGATGTAATTATTGTCCAACATGCGATGAAAATTGCAGAAGAAGGATATACACACGTGAACATTATTTCAGATGATACTGATGTATTTCTGTTACTTCTTCATTCCTACAGCAAGCAGAATATTTCTGTTCCATTTTTCATAGAGTCGCCTATCCATAGAAGGGCAGTCATAAATATCGCTACTACTGTACTCAAGCACAAAGGAATAATATCAGATCTTTTAGCGGCTCACGCACTGAGTGGCTGTGACACAACTTCCTCGTGTTTTGGCATTGAAAAAAGAAAAGTACTTCAAGCATTACAAGGATGCTCCCTATCACTGATGGGAGACAAGAATACTGAAATTTCTGATGTTCACAAACAAGCTTCTCAAATCATCAACACATGCTATGGTCAAGCAAAATGTGCAGCTACAACTGAAGCCAGAATAAAATTATGGTCAGACAAAATGGGAAGAAATTGTTTCCAACCACCACAACTTTGCTCTCTGCCACCTATCAATGAAGAAAAGCAGCCTCGAACATCTCCCTGATTTAGATCCAGTGGATTTTGGTTACTACAAGGACACCGCTTCCAAAACTTTGCTTCCCGTAACAGTGAAAAGTGATGTTCTGTTAGTACCTGCAGATTTTCTAAAACTTATGTGTTCCTGTGAAAGTGATACTCCGTGTCGTACAAACCTGAGTGTGATCAGCAATCGATCCTTTGCAGAAATAGCTTTCCTCATTAATGTATCCACTTTTACAATCCTAGGTCCTATCTTCAACAACACTATTTCCATTTCTTCTGCTTTCATTCGTGTAAAATTTCTATACTGCTGTGTGTCTGTTATTTTCAGTTCTATCAGTAAATTACTGTACGCACCATGCTCGTCACGTCTTCTAATCCAGTCTCTCGCCCAGCACGATCTATTCTTTGTAGTGTTTATTTTACGTTTTGCAGCTGCAAGCACGAAGAGTGCAGCAGCCGCTCTTTGCTGTCCGGCCATGACTGCGCGAACCCACGCTACTCTCAGCGATTTGATGAGAGGACTCTCGATAGTACCACACAGTGTCTGGTGGATACAGTTATGATAGTAACTCTCATCAGCTATCGGCCAGTCCCTCTCAGACAACTAGCAGCTACTCTCGGAGAATAACTTTTGTCGTTATTACGCTTCACGTGTATACAATTCGCGATAATTACTCTCGAGATCTCTTACACTCTCGAGAGCTAAATACTCTCACGTGGACACCCACCTTTACAATAGGGAAATATTTCAGGATTCTGATTTTGCCCCTTCGTTTGTGACAGACAGGCCCGATCCAGATTTAACACCTAGTTGTTCAAATGATGTGTCCAGAGAATCACCAGAAACACCAATTCAGCCATCCTCTGATTGTTCCCGCATACCAGAAAAGTTTTCTCCAGAAGTAGTTCTACCTCTTCCTAGAGCCGCTCCCAGGAAAAGGAAAGGAGGAAGAAAGACCAGGAAAAGTGCCATTTTGACAGATACTCCAGAGAAGAAAGCTTTGGAAGAAGAATTTGCGAAACGAGCAAAACCAGGCATGAGTAAGAAAAAGGGGAATGTATCACAAATGTGCATGCCTGCAAAAAGCCAAGCCCAAACGCTCTACAACAAAGGTCAGCAAAGTCAGATTGCAGCTCATCAGAGGAAGAAAGTGAGTGCTTTGTTTAGTGTATTTGGAACCGTTTTCATCATGCAAACTAGGAGAGGAGTGGGTTCGTTGTCTGGACTGCCAGTTATGGTTGCACTTTTCTTGTTCCAAAAAATTGAAAATGTATGTTTGCCATAATTGCCAATCAGGTGGAATCTCTGAGTGAGGACATGCATTCATTTAATATTTGGCAAACTGATGTTAAACAAGTGAAGACAAAGTAATATTTTGTTCAAATATCTTGTATAAGTAGTAACAAATTGTAAACAATCTCAGTAAAACTTATACTTTACCTCTTATTAATGTTGTTACAAGCTACCCAAATGTGTGTTACAACCAACCCCGAGGCGGGGCAGGTTGTAACACTTTACCCTTCCGAGGATTTCGATTTGCACAGAATAATGTAATAGTGTGACGGTTATGTGTAATTGTGTAGTGAAAGAAGATAAGCCATTTAGTAAGTTTGCTCAGCCAGAAGTGATGTTTATACTATTAATGATCAGATAAAAAATAAAATAGCTGAAATGTTACTACCAGCCCCGGTCTCCCTTACGTTGAATTGTCTTTATTTATGCATTTATTGTGTTATGGTTTAGTATGTTTTTAATTTTTGTATATTCCAAATTTTTATATACAAATTAAAGTATGTGAATGGCATATTTAGTGTATATGCCTTGATTTTATGGGCTTTGAAAAAGGACTTACAGAAAATTGGATATTTAACATCAGATTTATTAAGGTGGATTTTTTTAAACCTTAATGTTTGAAGTTTCCCCAGAATTTTATACCACATGCCATTAAAGAATGCAAATATGTGCACTATAACGTTTTTTTTATTAGTGTTTGGAAACGTGCGTCAATTCCCTGGCTATTAAAAAGTAACAGAGAGATGCAATTTTTAAGTCAAGTTTTTTTTGTGTGTAGAGACCATTTAAATAGTTTATGCCATTTTAGTCCTAAGTATTTTACCACTGTGGTTTCTTCTGTAACTAGTGCTGGTCTTGTATGTGTACAGGAGTTATTCATTGTCTCTCCTGTGTCTGTTAAATTAAGCAAACTATGTCTCATCTATATTTAGTAGTAATTTGTTTTTTATGATATTAATTAAATTTTACATTTTTAAGTCTCTATTAATGCTGGTGTCATCTGCAAATATTGTTAGGTTTCCATGGTTTATACTTTTCAGGCATGTGACTAATACCTATATACTTGGCAATATTAGAGTTCCCAGTATATTTTCCCGAGGGACCCCAGTATTTTCATTTTTCCAATTTGAGATTACTTTTGTATCATCACAGTTTAAACATACTATTAGCATTTTGTTTGTAAACAAGATTTGAACTAGTTTGTCATATCATCAACATCCAGGTTATTACGTTTTTGTGGAAGAGTGTTATGGACTTCACAATGTCTTTCTTGAAATGTCGCAGAATATGTCGTAGGCATGATTCTCTTTATGAGTTACTTTTGTTAGTTGAAAACGGCAGTCATTACTAATTGGTTTACTGAAAACTAGAGTGATATTTGCAGATTACGTGGCTTATTTTTCTAAAAACTAGGATTGGGTAGACGATACTTAATATTTATATGCTGCAGATCAAACCGAGCCACTAGTTACTCTTGGTGGTTATTGCTGTGTAAGACAATGAGGCAAATTATAATATGGTTGTAAATAATATAATAAGAGCTTGCAATTAATGAGGGGAGCAGAAGAAATTTTACTATACAGGTGAGATTTTTATATTTTGCTCCCCCTCTACTTTCCAAAAATACCGACATAGTTTTTAATATAAACCTACCTTAGATTTGGCATAACATCACAATATTAGCAGTTTACGATAGCATAGTCAAGACTCACGGGTACTGTAATGTTAGTTTTATTAATTTTGCTTGATTATATTTGACGGGTACACCTAAGAAATGGATTGGTCGGGTCTTTATTAAGGAGTAATTCATTATTTACCTTGAGTGAGCCCATGGTATTTAACTCATTTTCTGTGGGCAATAACTATTGGAATTCTTAGTTGAACGGCCAGGCTAAGTCATTTGTAGGCATGCCAAATGAATAGAGGCAATTTCAATTAATATATCACACACAAGAAGGCAAAGTAATGCATACCCATTAAATACTTATAATTTAAGAAATTTTAACTTTTTGCTGTTATACACTTATTCCAACAAATATTAATTTTTGGTTCCATATATGCGTAATTTATTGTTGTTAAAGAAATGTTCCAGTAGTAGCTTCAGTGGTGTATGTTCATCAACCACTACTGAATTTCATTCTTTGAAACTAGTGACATTTGTAAATGAACATCTGTTTTAACGGCACTGATTACTTTAGGGGAAGAATTTCTTATTTAACATACATCTGCTAACTAGTCCCCTACCCTTAAATGAAAGTGACACTCATAAACCCATGTGGGAGAGCTAATGACTTTTAACATTGTTATAGTAGTAAGGAATTGACCTGATTTAAGCTTCATTTCACAAAATATTACAGCTTGCCAGATTGCTATATGAAAGTTAAAGAACTTATAGACAGTTGCCAAAGAAATATAAATTTTGTGTTACATTCACCCCTTCTAGGTGGTGAAGTCTTTAAGGTATAGGATTCGTTTCCAAAAGTAAAACGTCAACATGTGGTTCGAATTTTGATTGTCTAACAGAACGCTTCATCAGAACAGGACCAGGTTCCATTAATCATGAAGGAGTTGTAGTTCCCATGCTTGACCTTCGAGAGAAAGTAAATAGTCTTTCATGTGGAACTGTTATTGTGGAAGTGCATAGCAAATATCGTATAGATTGCAGTGCTTCTTAATACACTTATTCCCATCTTGTGTTTTCTAGATTTCTACTCCTCAGTGCTAATTCAATACTTTTCGATATGATTCCTACATAACACCCTCCATATCAGTTTCCTTCAGGATTATAAGCAGTAGTTCGACTAGTAGCTATTCCTAATGTACTAAGAAAATATTTCAGATCGAGAGACAGGAATCTTGTGCCTCGATCAGTATGTATGTAAGCAGAGACTCCAAACACAAAATAAGGTTCTTTTAGTTTCTCAGTTACCGTTCTGGTACTTGTATCTGGACATGGATAGACAAATACAAATCTCGAGTACTCATCAACAATTATCAAAAGGTAATGGTTTTTTTAACTCTATGGTAAGGGACCTTAAAGTCCATGTTGAGTCTCTTAAAATGCTGTGTAGCTTTGATAAGGTGTCCTTTCTGCTTGGTGAATCGCGGCTTAATTTCAGCACATACACGGCATGTTTAAGATACTTTTCGAATTTCTTCCAAAGAAAAAGGGAGATTCTTACTGGGTACACAGTAATACAGTCGTGTCTCCCCGAGATGGCACAGTGCTTCATGCAATGATTTCAGCTGCGATAAGTTAACTTCGAATGAAGAACAAATACGAGATAAGGCGTCAGCAGCCTTGTTTTCCTTTCCAGGTCATTATATAATTCATGATCGAATACTGAAAGTTCAAGTCGCCATCGCATGAATTTTTAATTTCCAGAATGATCGCTGCTAAACATAAATGAGACTGATCTCTGGTCTGTTATAAGTTTAAAGTGCCTACAAAGATGGTAATGTTGCCACTTCCTTATAGCCTCTACAATTGCGTTTTGGCAATGGAAAAGCATCCAGCTCAGTATATCTATTAATCGTCTGAGAATAATCAACAACCATCGTACGTTTATGATTTTCTGGTGATACTACTAAGACTTGAGCCCTCTACGGTGAAATGCTTTCTTCAATAATGCCTTCTTCTCGCAAAAGCTGTATCTCACATTTAATGAATTTGTAACCTGAACCTGTACGTTCTCTTGGTTGTGGACTGGTATTAATTTAAAATAGGATATTTTTTGTGAAAATTAATAGAATTGTGATTAAAGTAAATTTTAGTGAATTCAGTGAATACAGTGCAGAATACTGGAATGAAACATTTTACAGAAATACATTTGAAAATGTCTATTTGCTTCGGAAGTCGAGAATAGAAGACCGAGCCATCGCTTGTAGTGTCTGTTCGAGCCCTGGCCTCGGAGAAATTACCAAAAATTTCTCCAACTTGGAGAAAGAACTTAAGTATTACAGGATCTGATTCCTAGATCTAAGTCATATAAACCTCAAACCTCCTGAGTACACTAGTACACAGAGGAGCTAATCAAAACATAGAAATTATAACAATTAAATATTACTTTAAATCAAATGTAACATCAATCATTATCAAATTAGAAATGTTCATAAAAAATAATAAAAATAAAATACAAGAAATAATCATCAAAAATATTTAATTGAAAGAAAAGTAAATATCTGTATTCCATTACAATGTTTACGAGATTTGACTGCAATATACTTATCCCTGTTAACTTTCGCACTGACTGCTTTGAAATTACAATATTTTGATAAGCATTTAAGATCTTCTAAATATTTGTCAGTTGTTTATCCTGGTTCCTGCCGTCTAGTATGGAGTTTATGTCGTGCGAAAGTTTCATTTACAGGTTTTATATACATATATATTAGAACACTAATAGTATCGCTGTTAAATTCCACTATCACTTAAATGCTCATATACAGAAGGATAACTATAATTCGTTAATACCTTCAGTCGATCAGCTTCGCAAGTTCCAGCCGAGGAAATGGAATTTTGAAAAGTCTTAAACCAGTGCTTCCATCCTTGAGTCGCGTTTTCTTCACTAGGATCTAGACAAAATCTTTCGTGTCGTAGTATTCTATCCATCTTGTTCTTAAAAAAATAAATAAATAAATTTGTGAAATAAATTGATATAGTAATAAGAAATTGACCAGATTTAGGCTTTATTTCACAAAATATTACAACTTGTCAGATTGCTACAAGAAGGTTAAACAACTAAGACAAAGTTGCCAAAGAGATACAAATTTTCTATTACAAACATAAGAACAGTGTGTTCGTAAGTATTATTTTTATTTTTTTTTTCTATTTTTTTATTTGTATTTTGAAGTCTTGTGCTTTGGAAGTTATTTATATCCCAACATTGTTTAATGTGGCGATCAAAATTACTTTTGTAGTACTCTTATAGTTATGTGCATTAATCTGGCATGAATACTAGGCACTTACACTGTACTATGATAAAAGAGTACCAGATATTTGTATTATGAATTGAAAAGTGTCTTTCAAACGGCAGTGAAATTCACAACTATGGAACTAGAGGGACCAATAGTACACTGTATTAAGCGGTAAAATTTTATAATCAATTAAGTATATAGCTAGACTTACATATAGATACCAAAGCCTTAAAAAACTGATAAAATAATATTTTGTCTTAACGCGTTGTATTCTGCAATATTTATTATCTCTATATAAAATTCTCATCTCTATTAGACTGTGTGTGTGGTGATGTTCTCAGTTGGTGTTTATGTCTAAATAGGATTAAGTTCACAATAAATCAAAACATATGTATGTGCATATTATTAGTACTGTGTGCAATATGATATGGGTATAGTCTGTAATTGAACTCATTATGTTAGCTAGACACATAGGTATATTCCTCCTGAGGGCGCGGTGGTAGAGTGGTCATACGTCTCAACTTCCACTTTGGCGATCCGGGCTCGATTCTAGGCGGGGTCGGTCCCAGGATTTTTGCACGTGGGAATCATGCCTGAGGATGCCTCTGGTCGGCGGGATTTCTCTGGTATCTCTCGTTTTCCCCATATATTCACTCCAGCGCTGCTCATGTAACCCTTCGTGTGCGCTAAAGACCTCGATTTTAAGCGCTGGCCAAAATCTCGTCACTCTATTCCTGCTCGTTATTCGTATATGTTTTAACTCATTCTATTACAGTTCCTATGTAAAAAGAAAACTTTATGTGCCTTAACTTTAAGCTTATTATGTACTAGAATACTGTCTTGTAGGTACAGCAAAATTTCATAATTATTATATCACACGTCATGTAAGACTTAAGTATAATTTTTCTAATACGAGCCTTGGCTCGGGGAATCTTCTTCGAGAAAATAAAAAAAAAGTTATGATTAACGCCAGAATTGAAAGGAATTGTTCCGAGCAAACGAATCAAAGTTTTTCTAGAGGGCACAGAAAAAATTGTTCACAAGAGCCGGTATGCCTTAGCACTTTGCTTGAATAACGACAAAGCAAGCATTTTATCGTCAACTGAAAATCGCTTGGCCTGTGGTTTAAATTTCTTGGTTCTTACTTGAGGCATAAATATAGAGCCACGATTTTGTAGCGAAAATATTACTGTCCCACTTTGTTTCAGAGTCTCACGTGCACGTTGGAAGTTCTGCTTCAAGGTTATTGACAAAATATCATTATTTAGAAGCACCTCATTTGATTTTATCAGTGAGTATAAGATTATTGTGACTTCGTACGTCTGTAAGTGAGAGTAAACCTATCCAATCACAGACGATGTAGGAGAGCTGTACATAATGCTTTAGAAACCAAATGTTGCAAAAATGTTTTCGCCATAAATTTGTAGCTCTTAGACATAATGAAGTTATACATGAAGTTATACGCAATGTTAACATGCTCGGTGGTTCACCTAAACTTTCAGGAAGAAACAATATCCCAGCCATTTTAAGCCTTTCACTAAATGAGCAATTCTTCTCGGATAATATCCTATCTTTTCTCTTCAGTTGTAAAGCTGCCTTGTACAACAAGCTTGGCGTAGGTGTCAAATCTGTTTTTCTCGTAACTTTTACAGCATTAAGAGGACTGGTGTCAGAACTCGGTATGCCTGAAACACAAGACATATTAAACTGATTGAAAGGTAATGCAATGTTGTAACATGTAGTAAAACCCTAGGCATAAAATAAACTGCATTTAAATGTATATTTGAAAACATTTATTTTAAAAGGTGTAAAAGCCTCCTTAAAATATTTTCAAAGATACTGTAAAAGTTAAAACTCTCACGGAGATATAATTCAAATTTACTTTTATTTAGAATTATATAATCTGAGATAAAAAAAATTAATAATGTTAGTGCAGGCTAGCGGCAAAGTCTAACAATTCAGAGAAAAATATGTTAAACCTACATGAAGAGGGAAAATCAATTATTATCAACTGTATAAATAAATTCTAGCAGCTTTATTCACCTTCTAATCACAACACATATACTTTGAATGATAACAGAGCATCTCATGGCTTTGAAATGATGGGGAAAAAATTTAGCTTTCTCATGGTTTGAAAGTATCTTCAAATAAAATGGTCAGAATTCTTGAATACAAAAACCTATGATCGTAATATAACTACTGATACTTCGGAATGTACATGTTTACTGGATAACATAACTGACACAATCCCTCACTGAAATGTTATACTGTAGCATAAAGTGGCCTGCAGACGAATAAGCTGTAAGTTCTGTCACTTTCTGATTGCCCCTTTCTATCGAATTAAATAAAAATTTGTCACTTCAAAAAGTTTTCATAATATTTAAAATAGACCTAGAGAAATATATTTTATTTGGTAGCATTTCAGGATTACTGAATTTCAATAGCAAATTGAATGTAAAGCTACATTTAATTATTCGTAGTGTACCTACCATAAATAAGGCAAAAGGATTTCAATCAGCGGCGGATAACATAATGTTGATTTTAGACCAATACCAAATCTCTAATGTTGAAGGAGTTTATTTATGTTGGTCTGATATAATATTCACCTGCAACTTAAGATGTTCTGCTAAACCCTTTCCCCCCGCCCCCCCCCCCCCCAGTTCGACTCTGCTCCAGACTTACATCATGTCACCCCTCACCCGCGATAGAGACCTCGATGTTAACACTAGCCAAAAATCTGGTATTCACACATAGATTGACATCTGTCATCTGTGCTAGTATACATTACAAGAAATAAATCACACCAATGATTTAGGTATTAAATTGATAGCTGTGTGATTTTCCTGCTCATCAGCCTTAAGTCTCACAGCAAGTTGAAAGAGAATACGTACATTCTCGGAACAATACAATATTTTTAAATACAGGTCTGTTAGACTTCGTCATACAAAAAAACTGTTCATCCATATGCTTAGGAGTAAAATTTGGCGAGACAACCCACCATCCAAGACAGTATTTTACAACAGGCTCAATAAGTGTGATATTTCATTACATTGCATAATAATCCCTTTGCAATGTAGCTTACAGGCCCTATTTAATAAAAATACTTCGACAACTTTGAACAAAGCCCAAAGCACTTGTTTTGATATCAAGTATGTATAGACAATACAAGCCCACTTTTTTAACATGTCAGTTCTGTGCATCACAACAAGGAAAGTTACATTTTACTATTAAAACTTTATTAATATCAAGAGCATTACATTAAATTATTCATTGAAGATATTAGTTCGAACTCTTTCATACTGTACTGTACTGGACATGGCGGCTAGTGAGAAAGTTGTTCATGCTGAGGGTAATAAAATTAGATTTTAACAAGATGATTAATGTAAGAAGTGTAAGAGGGTAGTGAAGAATTGAATTCAGTGTGATTTGTGTGATATGTAGTTCCATGTTCGCTGTGCAAATGTGCTTGAAAACATAGTGAACATTGAAAGTGAATGGTCGTGCTTAATACGTGCAAATGGCGTCATTGATAGCGACGATACCAGTAGAGCTGAAGAGAAAATGGCCATAGCCAAGAAATACGAAGACCATATCAGTTAACTCACGGAGAAAATCAACCGTTTGTAAAAAGTCATTAGGCTCTTGAATAAAGACATACTATAAAGCCTAGTTTCACAGTTCCTTGCCGAAGACGGTTCACATCACTTGAAAATGAAATAAAACTCCATGATACATCTCAAGCAAGTGGACCTGGGAAAAAAGCAGAGAACAACTCACAGTGCCAGAATGAGAAACGAACCTAGCATGACTAAAATAATTGTAAAGAATACCATACTGTAATGATTTTGGGGGGATAGTAATACAAGTGTCATTGCTGAACGATCATCAAACGCTAGTGTTAGTGCCACTAGCTTCACAAAGCCAGGGGCACCTCTTCACGAAGTGTTACATTGTGCGCTGTAAACTGGTTTAGGTCTTATCTCTCCTGTAGGAGTCAGTGTGTTGTTGCTGGAAAGATAACATCTGACTGGCATATTGTAAGTGCTGGAGTGCCGCAGGGTTCTGTACTTGGTCCTGTTCTGTTCGCGCTATTTATAAATGATTTGCCTAAACATATTACATTTTCTCAATATCACATCTATGCCGATGATTT